>JBBPNB010000043.1:0-66893 GCA_038090635.1 Rubroboletus satanas
ACACGCCGTCCTCGTCCATCGTCGTCTCCTCTGAGCTGCATTGTTTGTTGTTTACATATCTCAGTGCCGCGCCCCGTTTTCCATGCCTCCCTCTCGAAGTTCGTCGAACGGCGAACTCGACCGTGCAACGCGCTCGCGCTCTCGACGACGCCGCCCGCATGTGTGGCTGTGTGAATCTCGCTCGAAACGGCAATCGGAGGGAGAACCCCAAGTCGCGTGGGGGTGGCACATGACGAGTGGCGGTGGCCGCCGCCGGTTTGCCCCAGTCGGGCCTGCACCGCATGTAAATTTCTCGACATAAGTTACCATATCCAGCTAAAACGGGGGGTCGCGGTGCGGTGGTGTGACCTGCCAGTCTGTACAGCTGCAACGACTTTGAGATAAAGCCTAAAGGGTTGCAGGCTTAGTATCGAGCCTTCTTCTACTTCTACTTCACCTCTTCATGAAACTCATATCTACTTTCCATCCGCCATCATCTGTTATCGATTCTCTAAAATGCACGCTAGCAGACGAAAATGGATCTGAGTTCCTTGTCGTGGCCAAATTAAACAGAGTAGACATCTACTCTCTGCAGCCAGAAGGAATCCGCCATGAACAAGGAATCGAGGTATGGGGAAGAATACGGATAATAAAATCGGTTCCTATTGTGGTATTTCATATCAATTCAAGTGGCATTTGCTTTGTGAATGATGGCTTGCTTAATTAACAGCACACCACTAGAATGAGCTTGTTGGTCCTCACTGATCACCCAGACCCAGAGCTTGTGTTCTTGCTATTCACGACCCAAAAATCCGGTGAGAGAACCCTCAGTGTCACCAGGCATCTCGCTCTACTCGAGAGAAGTGCACGACCAGCAGAATTCTGCCATGATGTGCTCGTGGACCCGTCGGGTGCCGTAGCCGTTGTAAGCATTTACACGGGAAAACTCAAGATCATCACTCTGACGGAGGAAGGCGGTTATGAAAGAGACTTTGACGCATCGTTAGCATGCTTTTCGTTTTCCAACGTGTAAAACCTGGCTAACAATATGTATGACAGGGTTCTGGAGCTGAATCTTCTCAGTCTTGCCTTCATCTCTACGTCGGCTGAATCGTACACGCTTGCAATGCTACACTTCGACTTCCAGCAACGTCTCCAGCTTCTCGCGCGTGATATTCAAGTCGATGATTTTCAACTTTCCCCAACACCATCGCAGCTACTTCCTCCTCTGTCCCTTCCTGGAAAGTGGTTTTCCATCGAAGAACAGACGCCGCGCTTGATATTTGTTCCTTCCACTGAAAGTAGTGATAACGAATGCGAAGGTGGAATATTGGTCGTTGGTGGGCGGAAGATTCTACTGTATGATTTAGCTTCTAGCGATGTCCTGGAACAAAACATCCGCAAGAGCCGCCGCATGGAAAAAAAGAAGAAGAGTAGAAATGCAGACGAGGCTGCAAATGCGAAGCAGAAGGAAAAAGAGAGGGAATGGAGGAAGAAGAAAGCACGTGCGGTGATTACATGGCCATGGTCTGATGTCACTGCGTGAGTCTTATTCTAACGTAGCCGAATCAAGAATCACACCTTCTGAATGTGATAGCTTCTGCCCGCTGACGCAAGAAAATGATGTGTTCTTGCTAGGCGACAAATACGGAAGACATGCAACTTTATATGTTGACAGAACTAGTGGCGCAGTTTTGACACTCGTTGCTTTGGGAGAAGTATGCGGCCCTTGTTGGCTTATTCGCTCGACTAATCTATGAGCTACTCAGGTATCCCCTCCAATGACCTTGACATACCTGGCTAATCAAGTGGTATATCTCGGATCCCATTTTGGCGACTCACAGCTGTTGCAGATTAGCCCATCCCCCGTTCCCGGCTCAGATTGTCCGACGTTACCCATTCCTGCATCTATTCGCGCCATCAAGCCTAAAGATCTTGGCACGGTGGCCAAGAACAGGGCTGGTGACGATGCTGAGGGGATCATCGTCAATGGCATTGGTAGCTACCTCGTCGAACTGGAGAGTTTTAACAATCTTGCACCGATTGTCGATGGGATTCTTGTCGACACAGATAACAGTGGTCAGGTGTGTATCGTTTTTGGGATTTAGGGCATTGTTGATACTTTCCGCAGAATGAAGTTGTTACATGTTCTGGGGGACGGAATACAGGTTCACTGAAGGTTGTCAAGAGCGGCGCTGACTTTCGGGAGGCGGCCGTCGTGCACGGTATATCTAGTGTCGACCGCATTTGGTCGCTGCGCGAAAAATACAGGGATCAGTAAGTATACGTCGACGCTGAAAGGCATCAATGCTTAACCTTGCGCTAGGACAACTACTCATATCGTAGTGTCGACTCTCCAAGAAACGCACGTGCTTCGTTTCGAGGATGACCAAGGGGCTGTGGTTTCCAGCGTTGGAGGTTCTGATATGGGTTTTCTGTCATCCCGGACACTGGCAGTTTCCAATATCCAACGGCGAATTCCGGGGGATGGATCAACCCCGTCTGCCTACGTCGATTCTTCTCTAGTCGTACAGGTCGTCCCCGAGGGACTACTCCTTCTGAACTACGATTCAGGCTTGCGAGAGTACAGTCGGATAGGCGATCTCTGGACGCTGGATAAATTTTCCGATGGCAATGCTGCGAGCTGGAATAGGGAAATCGTGGCTGCCGACATCAATGCGAGTCAAGTTGTCATCGCCCTTAATCACGGCAGATTGGTTCAACTTAGCCTTGACGGTGATCGCTTCGTGAGGCAACGGATGCGAGAGTTTGTGGAGCCCCCGCCGTTTAACTGCACAGCGGAGATCTCAGCTGTGACGTGCCTACCCCTCGACAGTACGAAGTCATACGCCGTGAATGTCGCCGTTGGACTTTGGATGTCAAAGACCGTTAAGATTCTGTCGCTCTTAGAGCGCGGTACAATGAAGGATGTCTGTGAAACCAGCCAGCTTCCGGCTGCTCCGCGTTCTCTACTCTTGTACAACTTTACAAGCGAACCTGGAGGAAAGTCCCCACAATCACATCCCCACCTTCTTGTCGGTCTCGTCGATGGCTCTCTTGCGGCATTTCCATTCCAGAACGGGACATTAGGAGACCAGAAGTTCATTTCCATTGGGAACCTTCCTGTGACGATGCACACTTGCCGCATCAAGGGTCGCTCGACAGTATTTGCTTGCGGAAGTCGGACATCGATATTATTCTGGGAAAGAGAACGTCTGCAGCATTCACCCTTGATGCTCAAGGTACGTATTACGGCTTCCTCGTGATGATATCTCGGCTCAGAGTGCTATGCACATACAGGACATCAGCGCAGCTGCTGGATTAAATGCAGTAGCGCATCCCGCGTCAGTGATCCTGGCTAGCCCGGATGCCCTCGTCATTGGGGCAGTGGCGAACTTCGACAAACTTCATATCCGATCGGTATGCTGCAATGACATGATCTTCGTCCTTCTCCTGAGCCTATCGGATAGATCCCTTTAGGTTATAATTCTCCGCGTCGCATCGTTCACAGCCCCAGCTGGGAGATATTCGCCGTTGCCTGCACGCGGCCGGAGCCTGCTCAGATTGGGCAGGCAGAGGTTTTTACTTCCACGGTACAAATATTCAATCATACCACTTTCGAAAGTTAGTGGCAGTTCAGACCGTGTGGGAAGAAGCTGACTTCTCCTCACGCAGAACTCACTGAATTTGAAGTTGAGGAAGGTGAAGAAGTAACATCTCTCCATGCTTTCACGGCCACTCTATCGGGTATGCCGACATCTTTTCTATGCGTGGGTGTTACATCGTACGATGACGGAGAACGGGAGCCTTCTCGAGGGAGGCTTGTGCTCTTACAAGTAAATGATTCGCGGGCGTTTTTGGTGGTGATGGCGTCCGTAAGTGTCAGGGGTTGCGTATACGCGATCACCTCGATGCAAAACATGATTCTCGCTGCTGTCAATAGCTCTGTGGGTCTATTCGTGAGGTTTCTGTAGCCATCAGTTGACCACTCCCTAGGTCGTTGCCTATAAGGTTGAAGGGACAGAGAAGCGGGTCTCAATGACGCAATCTACAGAGTTCAATCACAATTATCTCATCACCACCCTCGTATCTCGGGATAACTACCTGTTGGTCGGAGATGCACTCACCTCGGTCTCTCTGCTGAAACTCAAGGGCTCCCAAATCGAACTCATTGCCAAGGACTATGGTTCCTTGTGGCCAACTTGCGCAGAGCTGTTAGACGACAATACCATCATTGGAGGAAATGTGAGGAACCGATCTCTGACTGCCTACAAATTCAAGCTCATGTCCGCCCTTCAGAGCGACTACAATTTGTTCACATTCCGACTCCAAGTGAACGAACTACATAGAGTCCTCGAGCGCGAAGGTCATTACTATCTAGGTGACATCGTGAACAAGTTTTTGCCTGGTGAGCGACTCCCACAGTATCCTGTGAGTTCAACGAACGCTAACACCGTCACTAAGGCGCGCTTACCTCCCATGACGTGTCGGTTGACATCCCAATGGTCCCTAAACAACTGTTCTTGACACCAGCTGGGCAAATCGGTGTTATAATTGACCTAACCGACGACGCACTATCGCTTCACATGACGGCTTTACAGAGGAATCTATCGACCTTTTACGAACTCGAGACTGGAATCAGTCATTCAAAGTAAGGCTTCTTCCTTCTAAGAGCTTCACGCTACTGAGATCCCTCAGGTACCATGCACCAAAGAATAATTCTGGTCAAAGCGATCTAGAGGCAACCTCTGTTGGCTTCCTTGATGGGGACTTCTTAGAGTTATTCCTCCAATACATGAATGACGAGCAGTCTCTTGGAGAGATCATGAAGGGTCAGTCCGAACCTGAGCGGTTGACGTTCGCGCCAGATCGGTTACAAAAGGTATTGGAAGGATTGCAGAGCTTGCATTGAAATCCCTGTTCACAAATAATGTATTTCAAGAAATGAATGTAACTGTAACCCTGTATGAACGACTCGCTAGTTGAAGAGCAACACCAGACAGGAAAATCAGGACCAGAGGCTGGTTAAAAATTGGGTAGATGTGGAAAGGAATGATACCGACTCCATGCCTAACCCCTCACCTTCTTGGTGATCAGATACCCGAGGGGCGAAGTAAAATCCGGAGGCAAGAACCAGATAACTGAAAGTGCATCCAAGTTAGCCAATCACTGTCTTCCAAGCGTAGATGGGGGGAATACCTGAGAATCAGGATGCTTCCTCGATGATAGTTGCTCTTCGCTTCGATATATGTGTAGGTCATCAGGAATACGGCAAGGATGATGACCACAGCGTCCCAACGCGGTAAGATGAGACTAGCATGGGAATTGTGGTGATCCATACTTCAGCAAGGCGAAGAGAAACTCACGAGAACGAGTAAGCAATTTCCCCCATGCGATCGGGAGCATACCAGGCAGAAAAGGCCACCATGGCAGGGACTTGGAGGAGACATACTTGGAGTGCGTACGCGGAGCCAATTTCCATGCTGTAGTTGGCGAGTCATCAGCATACAATTGCGTGACATTGATGAACGCAAACCTCAACGCAATGTTTCCGTTTAAAGCGAACGAAATGGCATTCATGAATTCCGTGGTATTCGGAACTAGAGCGAAAAGGGTGATACCAAGGAACTTTTCATCGATGCCTGAGCCCTCTAACACAAAGTCCACGACATCGACCAGAAGCTCTGAAAGTTTTGATTGTTAATTGTAAATCGATTGTAAAAACATGACCATTGACGCGAGACATACCTGCGATGACCGCATAGAGTGCGGTGCATGCCAACAACACAGCAGCGCTAGTCGTCCTGCTCCATTCGGGAGCCTCATGCCCAGTATGACCACCAACACCAGCGTCTGTATCGCCTGGTACGGATGCCCTAAGTCGTGCTGGAGAAACGGACTGACCCTGTTGATGCCTTAGCGCACTAACAGTTGCAACCGCAACAGCACGCGTGAAGTCGTCCTTGGTCATGCTCTCGGGTAGCTGAGTGTTTTTGATCGCCAGGTCCACACTTTCCATGAGTGGCGTCAAGTGCTGCTGCGTTGGAGGCGAAGGCGCTGCATACGATACACGCTTGATTGAAGGCGAGACGGGGGGACGAGACATTCCAGCTTGCTGCTGAACAGGGGTGGACTCGACAGGCTTGGGAGCCAAAGTTTGGCAACTGGAGGATATATCATGCTCAACACCCACGGGATCCCCGCGTTTATGTGTTTCTCGGCCACCGAAAGGGTTGGGAGTGCGTTGATATCCAGAGACACGGTGTGTAGTCGGAATTTCGAGGGAGTGTAGGAGTGGTTGTGGGTTCTGCCAGATCTGGGTAGCATGGGTACGTAGAGAGAACCACAATCCAATGAGATACGACTGGGAAACTTTATTGAGTAACTTGAAGGGGGAACGAAATTATTGCGGTGCTTACAAACAGAAGAATCACCGCACAGAAGTACATCAAACTCTTGACGGTTGATTGGTAGAACGGATCCTTGACAGGATCTGGGTGTTGATAGTAGCAGTGATCACACTTCCAGTTTGGAACACTTCGGCGTGGGCCATCAGGACAACCACTGCAGACCAACTGGAACTAAGGGCCACAGAACGCAAGGTCAGAATTGAGATATAGAGGATTCGATCGCACTCACGTTCCCGTAGATCTGGTAGAACAATGTTGGTGTAAGAGTACCGATGAAAGCCATGATTAACATCATGCTCGTGACTCCCGCGCTCTTAGCATTAAACTTTTGCTCCTTTTTCCTCAGGGCCCCCGCGCACATACTCGTGCCTGGCATCAAGAGAACTCCTGCGAGTAGACTCCCCACGATCGATCCTTCAACAAGATGTCCCTTTCCCCGAGTAAGGGCGATAGAGTACAGGATGACTTCAATAAAGGAACCAAAGGTGGCATTGATGACAGCACCCATACCGATCGAGGACTGGGCTGAGATGGAGGCGACAGCCATACCAATGAAGTAGGAGAGTGGTATCACGCTCGCAAGACTCAAGATAAAGATGAATGCTCGAGAAGCGAGGAAGGCGAGTATCGCTGGAACATCCTCGGTGCGCTCGGCCAGAGGAAGCAACACGAAGCCGTCGAATATGACGAAAAATACGAGGGGAAGGAGGTTGACGAAAATTATGTTAACTCCACTAACGGTGTACTTGTAATATTCCCATCCTATCGCACGGTACACGCAAAGCAGCACCGTGGACTTTCGTGATCCTCGAGTCGAAGGCGCGGTTTGACCTTGGGACAGTCGGGGATGTTTGACAGAATACTCGACCGGAGCTGCAGTTGTGGAGCTGGAAGCACCAGTTGGCAAGGTGGTTGACACGTCGGAATGAGTGGATGCAACGATAACCACAGGGGGCGCAGCGCAAAATCGAAGTCTCGTCGGGTTGGCAACTATGTAGTTTATTAACGCCCAATTTAGCTTCGCCATAGGGATGGTGATGATAAGCGCCCAGCATGCGATGCAAGTCAAGAGCATAAGAGGTGCGATCACGGCACCAAAGAAAAACCAGAAAGCCGTGCGGCCTAACCAATCTCCGGACACCCTTTGGTATGTATTGGTTGATGTGGTGGGTGACGGCGTAGCCCCGTAGGACTTGGAGGGCAAGAGAAAATGACAAGTATGAGCTGCCGAGAGCAAGGACGTGCCTTCGTTGGGAGAGTGCGCTTGCACGTACGGTTGAGCGTGGTGAGAGGTGAGAGGGCCGACGGTAGAGGTCTTGGATAGTGAAGCTTCGTTATTGTCGCCGCTTTCCTCGAGTTGATTTTCCTCGTCACCACCGTCTTCGCTATCACCTTCGACATACTTCCCAAAAGGCCATGCAGCATACCAACCCAGGCCAAAGACCAGCGTAGAGTATCTGCGACCACCCAAGGGCACGAAGTACAGGATGGCCGAGATAGTAAAGCACGCTACAGCCAACCACCACCCAAAGCAGACGGCCCAGAAAATGTTTCCGGGCAGCAGATGGCGTTCTGCCTGTGCTGAAGGAATTGAGTGCAGTGCAGCGTCTGCATTGCGCGTGATGGATCTAGACTTCTTGTACAAAGCGGGTTTCCAGATACGCAGACCGAAAGGATGCTCGACGTTTATGAGAGATTGACGGTCTTTGAGTGTGATAAGGTCGTCGTCCTCCCGTGCCCGTTCAATGCCCTCGCTCTCCGGGCTGTCGTCGGAGTCGGGAGGGTCGTCAGCAACACGCTTGCCCCGCGTATGACGATCAGGTCGCGCGTCGTCAGTCTCTGAGTCCTCTTGATCTTCACTGAGCATGTTGGCTTCCCGAAAGCTTCTGGTGTTGCCTCGTGTACTACCCAGGCTGGCGCTTCTAGCCCTGTCCCTGGAGGAACTGGCGGACATGTGCCTGTGGACGGGTTGGCGGGAAGTTAAGGAAATTGAACGATTCGAAGATGGGTGATAGGAAGTTCCTTGATGATGGTGCTGCGGTATTTCTACAGCTGACCGGTGAAAGCTGTGACTGCGACTAGGAGAAAGATGGGTTGGCTGAACCTGCGTGGTTGGAGTGGGGGAAGAACCCGGCGTGGGTGCACAGTCATCACCGTCGTCTTGCCTATCTCCAGAAGGCTCATAAATGTTCATGGTACTTCTCCCACTGGCCAAGTGAACGACGGGCTTGGACCTCTAGCGTCGTGTGGTGTTGAACCGGGAATGATTTGAACAGTTTGCGGTGAAAGCACGGCAATTCATCGTCCTGTACGTATCGCTTAATTGGCAAGACATCTCGAGGATGCCGTTCGCAATGCAATAGTAACATAGTTGAATGAAGCATTATGGAATTTAAGATGAGCAACAGGAGCGGCGGATAGGCGTATGTAGTATTTAAAAGTAACGTGGTGCAGACAACCGGGTCCCTCACCTCCGCAATAATTTATCTCGCAGCTCGGCACCCTTCAACTGAGCTCTCAGGTATTCCAGACGGTCCTCATACCTAGCAGTCACTTCTTGGCGTCGACGCCGGATATCAAATAACTCAGCTTCAAGAGCATTCGTCTCTGGATCTTCATCCATCGTCGACATCGACCCTTGTAACCTCGCCAGGTTGACGCTCGATACACTCCCTAGCTCTCCCAAACGTGCATGCGCGAGTGCTGGGGAAGCCGAAGGGGGTACAATGCGAGCACGAGACGACAGCGAGGACATGGATCTCTTTCGGTTCGCTGCAATGGAGGCTGCTAGTGGACCGGGTGTCCGAAGCGATGGATTAGGACGATGGGAACGTGGTTGGGAGACGTTGGTCCCATATGAGGTAGTAGACCGAAGAGAGACACCGTCAGCGTCAGAACCGTGGTATGGAGTTCCCCGACCCGATGCGCTACCACCAGCCGTAAGGAAGGAATCGTTGTATTCTCCGCCATTCCTACGATTCATGGCAGATATTGAGGGCGAGCGAGGTAAGGGTGCATGTCCTGGCATATGCTGGCGCCTAGTCAGTGCACTGAGCTCTAGCCCATTGAAGGCATCAAGAAGCCTCCGGCCCTCTGCCTCCATTGCCTCAATCTCGAGGCGAATATCTTGAGATGATTTCACCTTCTCGTCGTCCGGCGACGGATCGCTTGTAAGGATCGAAGGGGAATGTTTTAGATCGGGATTACGATTTGGGAAAGAAGAAGGAGGTGTCACAGTGCCTAGCTGCCGCATACTCCGCAAGATTGAATGGTGGGAAGCGCTGGAAAGTAAACGAAGCTCTGCACGCGACTGCGTCGAAATAGCGCTCTGATCATGTCGCAACCCCGGCCTCAGGGCCGGACTGACACCTGTCATGTTTGAGGGTATGGCCCTGCGTTTAAAAGGGCTGGATGTTGAGGGACCCAAAGAGAGTGTACTTGACGACTCGCTGACAGCGCTGTCTTGTGTTGAGATCGCACTGATGCGACGACTACCACGCTTGAACAGGTTAGACACCGCTGATGAGACCGAAGATTTCGATCGGACCGAAGGTGTCCTGTGGGACTTGACCTGAAATTGATGTGGACTATAAGTTTCCGGGTTGAGTTGCGAGGCTGGTGAATGACGCTCAGTCCAGAAATGAGGGATGGGGTACAGACTCGGTTAGCTTACCTTCATGAAGCGAACGACTGTGAGAGCCCAAGGGAATGACAGGTGTCTCTGTGGGGAGAGGGGCGCCACTGGCTAAACGTTCGAATATGTTCTGCCGCAGTAGTCGGTATTCCTCGTCACTGAGCGTAAAATGAGAAAGGATTTCTCACTACTGTCTGCTCCGCTTGGAGCTGTCGGAAAGGACTTACTTTAGCAAACCTTCCGTATTGGCCGCTGCCAATTCATCGAGGCGCTGTGCGAGAGTTGAACTACCTTCCAAACGTGAACCTTCGAGAGACCTCAGCAGAAGGTAAATACGGACGTTATCGCATCTGTGTGAGCTCGAGGCGTCGACCTAGGGCTGGACGGTTCGAGGGGTCGCAGGGGCGAACGGGGTGAATGATCGAGACCTGAATGTGATAGAGAATCTCGGTCGACGGATTTCTGCGACTTGGGACCAACATGTAAGAGCTGAGAGGGGGATATATTTGCAAAGGTTTCCCGTTGCTTTCCTTTGTATTTACCATACTGCAAAGCAGTGCCATTAATGCCAACGGTGGGACGATGACTGTGAGAGTACTGACGAATCGGGAACGAATGACCTGTACCACAGACCTGTCATCCTCGGGGGGATTGGTATCGTTGGATGTTCTGGAGGAAAAGAAACCCATTGTCCAATGTGACGAATGGGCTGTTGCAGGTGCTGGACCTCGAGCGAGGTGGTCGAGTGCCAGGGGGCCTCCATTCCCCGCTTATCACACCGAGGAAATGAAACGAGACAGACATCTGACACTCTGCCCACCACCACTAAATTTCGGTGCCGTCAAAGCAACTGGAATATTCTTAAGTATAGCTGGCCGCCTAGCCTTCCCATCGTATCTCCCGCTCACCCATGTCGCTTCTCAGGAATAGTGCATTCCAGATACTAGTACCTTTCACCTCCCATGGGCTCATGCTTCGAACATGTCTGCGTGCGGTGGGCACAAGGCGCTTCTCTGTCAACCGTGGCATCCCGTCGCCCTTGAACGGAGTAAGGGTCCTCGATCTGACAAGGGTGTTAGCCGGCCCAACCTGTTCCATGCTCTTGGCAGACCTGGGGGCGGATGTCATTAAGATAGAAGAAATATCCAGAGGAGATGACACTCGTTAGTCGTCCATGATTTCATTTCATCCTCGTTTGATGGGACCTCACAGTAAATAGGATCGTGGAGTCCCCCATCTGCCCCTGCGATAGACGATGCACCCAAAGAAACTTCTCATCTACCACCAGAATCAGCTTACTTCCTTGCGGTTAATAGGAACAAAAGATCAATCACAGTCGACTTCAAACGAGCTGAGGGCCTTGAGATCTTGCGCAAGCTAGTAAAGTCCTCGGACGTCCTTGTTGAAAACTTCGTCTCCGGCAAGCTTGCTTCTTTGGGTCTTGGCTGGGAAGATTGCCAAAAAATCAATCCCCGGCTCGTCTATGCTTCAATCACCGGTATCGACTTCTCCCCGTAGCGTGCTAGCCACATTTCTAACGGCTTGGGCAGGTTACGGGCAGACAGGGCCTTATCGCGAAGCTGCGGGCTACGATGTTGTAATTGAGGCTGAGGCAGGCCTGATGCACATGTTAGTGTGTTGTTTCTATTATCTCTCCGTTCCTATGTGCTATCGACTACCACAGCACAGGCGAACCTGATCGCGCCCCATCCAAGGTTGGAGTGGCTGTTACCGATATCATGACTGGCCTCTATGCCCATGGCGCCATTATGGCAGGGTTGCGTTCTGTGAACCAAACTGGCCATGGCGTATGGATCGATTGTAACCTATTCGAGACTCAAGTAGGCGTGCTTTTCTCGTGTTCAAGTTCTCCCCCTTAGGTTGTTCAGCTTGCAGGGCTTGCTAATATAGCTTCCAATTACCTCATCTCCGGGCAAGAGGCTTCTCGGCATGGGACTGCACACCCTTCCATAGTACCATACCAGGTCTTTCCTTGCAAGGATGGCTTCTTAATGATTGGTGCCGGAAACGAGAAACAAGTAACCTCGTTCATGTCACTGCGTCTCAAGTTTCAACTGACTCACTGAACTGATCTCCGACAGTTCGGGCTTCTCGCTACGACGATCCTCCAGAAGCCCGAGCTTGTAGATGACGTTCGCTTTTCGACAAACGCGGCTCGCGTAGCGAACCGGAAAGCACTCATCGACATAATCTCTGCGGCACTGAAACGACACAATAGAGACTACTGGATCGAACGGCTGAGTGGGATTGGGTTTGTGTCATTTGGAATCAGATGCATTTACATGAAAATGACTCTGATCCTTGGCAGCATTCCGTTCGGACCGATCAATAATATCGGTCAGACGTTTGCACATCCTCAGGCCATTGCGCGCGAGTCCACGGTAGAAGTCGATGTACGTGTCTCGCCTGTGCAACGTGTTTGCAAGCCTGGGACACTCTTATTTGGATAGCATCCCCGCGCGGGCAAAATTCGAATGGTTGCGCCACCGGTTACCTACAACGGCAAAAGGATGCCAGTGAGGCGACCACCACCTTGGCTTTCGCAACATACTACGGAGGTATGTGCGTCACATGCATGGGTTGTTGCACTAAGCTTGTGATGTGTGTCTGCAGATCTTGCAGGAATTAGGGTATTCGATGAATGAAATCGCGAGGCTGCGTGCGCGCAAGGTCGTGTAGCGTGTGTGCCGAGCGCAAAGAAACGGGGTACTGGGGAGTGAGTGGGTCGATGCGCAAAGCTCGAGCCGTAATAAGTATGGTGTATGTATTTGCAACGGGCATCCAAGGGTTTCCAATATTGGGGGTATGTAATGTCCGCAGGGGGGCATTCCGGGTATGGAAACGGGCAATGCAGTGATGGCAGTGATCTCAAGGCCGATAATCAGTCGACTGTCCACTTATGTACTTGGCTTCCGAAGAGATCCCTCCCCGTCTGACTCGTAGTCTATTTCATAGTTCTCTACCCCCGCTATTCCCTATAGCCTCTCTTTCTTTCTTCCTTGGCCGCCATGTCTTCCCGTTTCGCAGACACAACAACGATGCGCACTTGGTCTTCCATTTACCACGATGAAAGCCCAAAGCGGCCCCCCCCTTCCCCCTCTAACAAAGCGCCCCCATGCAAGAAGCTTGACGCCAAGTCTCGTGCCGTCTCCGAAGAACCCTGTCCTCCTCCCAAGGCGCCCCAGCCTGTCGTCGTTCCGTCATCAGAGCCGCTCGCAGAGTCATGTACGGACAATGTATGTCGTCCCGTTCGCAAAACTGTGCCAGCCGGCTCCCGCCGATGTTCCACCGAGTAGCCACCCAAAACAGCGCTAACCTTCTCTTCTCTTCCCCAAAGTCGTCAAGCATTCGGGTCGTCGTCGATATGGAAGTATTCCAACAGATACTCGAGCTGGACGAGGGTGACAGCCTGGAGTTTTCTCAAGGCATGGTCAAAGAGTATCTCGAACAAACACAGGCAACCATTAAACTTATGGACGATTCCTTGTGCGCTGGTCTGTCCCTACAGAGTAATACTGATGTCTCACTCGCTCTCAGCGCAAAGCATGAGCTGACACAACTTGGCAAACACGGTCACTTTCTCAAAGGCTCCTCTGCCGCATTGGGAGTCGTCCAGGTGCAGGAAATCTGCGAGAAGATCCAGCATCTTGGCAATCGGATGGATCCCGACAAGGAGCCAGAAGTCAAGATTTCGGCCGAAGATGCATTTGCGAGGATCAAACCGTTACTGACCCGGCTGAAAGAGGAGCATACTGCGGCGGCCAAATGCTTGAATAAACTCTTCGAATGATCTAATCCTTGAGCTCTTGGGAATCCAGTGGGCTTCGGGCATCTGACGATGGTTGCCGTGCGACGGTGTGTGCCTCGTATAGGCTGCACAAGCCATGCACAAGAGACGTTCGCAGCATCGGAGCACATTCTGGTACTTGCTGTGACATAAGAAGGCTGTATCCATTTTGTATTCTGACCATTTTATCCCTTGTTTGTTGACCGCGTATTTTGCTCTCACACGCTCTTCCCATTACATATACGCCTGAGTTCCTACCGAGTTGTGTATACTTTTAATTACAAACTTTGATTCACCAATATTGCTCTTCGTAAGTATCGAAGATGTCAATTCGCTTCTGCCAGTCCAGATTCGAGGTAAGTAGCGTTCCTGGATCTTGGTAGGACCCATCGTGAGCATTTTCCATCGAATCCGGCGAGATCACGGGACTCATTGTCATGCAACGCGACGCGTCCCAGTACTGCGACCATGTCTGCTACTATGAGCCACGACGATCTCGTACTGCCCACGCCCGAGCAGTTTTCTGCCTTTCCATATGACCCTCCCTATTCCATACAGACAGACCTCATGAAACATGTTTATTCTTCCATCGAACGAAGGCACGTCACGATCGTCGAGAGCCCGACAGGCACGGTGCGCGCTGAGTGCGATGGTCTCCCTCCGAGTCGTTGACTCTTCCTCCAGGGAAAAACTCTGAGTCTCCTCTGCTCAAGCTTGTCTTGGCTCACCGACGAAAGGGAACGTGCGCGCAAGGGACAGATGTCCCAGCAAGCGATGCAGAATGCCGGTAAGATCCGTTCAACGCTTGCGAGGCTGGATGACCGTGGTCTCACCCATTGCGCGTGTGACGGTGCGGGTAGGACCGGCATGGGTTTCTACTCAAGCAGCTCAGATAAGACAAAGAGAACTTGAGGCACAAGACCGCGAATATGAAGAGAGGCTGGCGAAAGCGAGAAAGGCCGAGGCCTGTTTGCGAGCGCTGGCCAATGCAAGGGTTACGAAGCGTCAAGTAAGGTAGTTCACACTCGAGTTCACGACATCTGACACCGGGGGATAGCGAGTTCCTGCGGGATCCATCCAGGCACCTGATGAACAGAACGAAGAATGGTATCTTCCTGATCGCGAAACGGATGAAACAAAAAACAATATTTCTCCCGCCGTTCGTGAACTGATGGCAAAGTACGTCGCTTCTAAGTGTCTTATGGAGCGCATTCCCTTAAATTCAGACATAGGCTTAACAACACCGTCTCAAATCATAAACGGGTCGAAGCTCAGGAACCAACGTGTACCAAAGTTTACTATGCGTCCCGTACCCATTCCCAGCTTACACAAGTTATCCCCGAGCTTCAAAAGCTAACGTTTAAACATATCTCACACAGTCAACATTCTTCCCACGACCATGGTAACGAGGCCAGCTTTATACCACCTTCGTCCGGTCAAAGGAAGAAACGGGGCGTGGAGGTGGATGAAGAATATTTTACTGGAACTGATCGACGGCAATGGCGAACTGTGTCTCTCGGGTCGCGTAAACAGCTTTGCGTTCGTGAGGATGTCAGATCAAAGCCGGGTGACCTGGATGAAAAATGTCGGGAATTACAAGATGGTCAACGCGTTTGTCTGAAGTTAAGTGACGCATCTGATTATGAGTGTAGGGCCCAAGGAAAGACGGTGTTCATATCTCCCGCTCCCGGAGGACCAAACGCGCTTGGTTGACCTCCGAGACCAAATTCTGGTCAGTTTATGACTCGACACTTTTAACGGCATTCACAATCATTCTCCAGGCATCTCCGAAAGATATTGAGGATCTCGCCATTGCTGGGAGGAACGCTCAGACATGCCCGTATTATGGTTCTCGTAGGGCAATCCCTCAAGCAGAGGTTCGTTATTTAATGTTCCCTACCTTTGTTTTTGTTCTAGCGCCATTGATCGTGCATGTCAGCTCGTGACGTTGCCATACAATCTTCTATTACAGAAGGCAGCGCGAGAGGCTTTAGGTATAGACCTCTCGAACCAGATTGTCATAATAGATGAAGCTCATAGTAAGTGCTGGCACACTAGAGTCGGTTCCTGAAATCACTCATTAGACTTGATTCCTACTTTGCTTTCATTATCGAGTGTCCGTGTAACATCTTATATATTGTCGACCTCATTAAACCAGGTCACGATGTATTACGAGAAATTCCGGACACGTCTTTCTGCACTACACAATCTTCACCTCAGGCGCCTCATCAACTACATGCAGGCGATCCAGAAGGTTATGGAAGACTGGAGAGCGACCAGGTCGAAGGCTGGCTCAGCTACTGATGCGAGAACGAGAACCGAGGTTTTTACAATTTCAAATTTCATGGAAAAACTAGGAAGAAAGGCGGTGGGAATCAATTTACTTGAAATCGAGGCATACTTGAAGAGCAGTAAAGTAAATTCATTGTTTTGGGCTCTAGCATCTTTTGAACGACACTGCAGATTGCAAGAAAGATATGCAGCTACGCTGAAGCGGTGTCAAGTCAAGAAGGTCGAAGTAGGCCACCGCAGGTTTCTCATTTGTGTTTCCATGTAACATTACATCAGACTCCGTGTCCAAGAAGCCAGCAAGCCGAGGTACTCCGCCGCTCCATGCAGTTGAAGCACTCATGGTTGGGCTTGTGGGTGCAAGAGAAGGTGATCTCAAGTTTCCCACCATCCCGAAGGCGGTCGTCTCATAACAAATTACCAGACGGGCGTATCATCTTCTCCCTCGTGGGTGACAGCACGCAACATCCGGAAGAGTTGGAGATAACGTATCAGCTTCTCAATCCTTCAACAACGTTCCGTGAAGTGGTCGACAGCGCGCGGTCGGTCATATTGGCAGGCGGAACCATGTCTCCGGTCGTTGTGGTTCGCGATTGCCTGTCTCTTGTGAGCTGACCATTCGATAGATGTCAGATGTGATCGCGCAACTATTACCCTGGTTGCCCTCCGAGCGGCTATCGACCTTCTCCTGTGACCATATCGTTCCGCGATCGCATGTTCAAACGTTATGTGTTACCAAGGGCCCGGTAGGTTCCCTCCTGGAATTCAAGTATGCCCAACAGACCGACCAACACTTGCTCGGTGAATTGGGACAACTTATCCTGAACCTTTGCGGCGTGGTGCCTGGCGGGATGGTGGTATTCTTCCCATCATATTCGTCTTTGAACCTTGCCCAGAAAGCCTGGAACACGACGCAACATATGGACAAGTTTGGGGCGAAGAAGACGGTCAGCTTTAGTCTTTCGCGATCGAAGACGGCGCGATTGAATGTGCTATAGGTATTCTTGGAACCGCACGCCAGTAGCGAAGTCGAGTCAACATTGCGAGAGTATGCGGATGCGGTAAAAACATTGGTCCGTTTAGACAACGCATCCCGAGTGGCTTTCCTCACCATCTGTCAGTCGACAGATGTGTCCGACAAGAGGACCGGTGCCATACTCTTCGCAGTGGTTGGCGGGAAGCTCTCGGAGGGTCTGAACTTTTCGGACGAACTTGCCCGAGCTGTTGTCGTTATCGGTCTCCCCTTTGCAAATAAAAATTCGCCGGAGTTACAAGAGCGGATGCGATACGCAAATGAAGTGGAAAAGAGAACTGGCAATAAAAGGCATCCAGGGGTCAAAGACGCTGCTTCGGAACTCTACGAGAACATGTGCATGAGCGCGGTCAATCAGAGCATCGGTGAGAGGGTTAGGCACTTTCCGCGTGTTAATAATATTCACAATCTCGCAGGCCGAGCCATTCGTCATCGTATGGATTGGGCGTCCCTCATTCTCGTGGATCGGCGTTACTGTTCGGCAAGCATTCAAAACAAGTTGCCTGCGTGGATTCGGGATGGCATTGCTGTGTGTGACGGTTTTGGACAAACCATGAGGCACCTCAGCCAGTTTTACCGAGAGCGGAAGCAGAGCAGGTTTCCTGCTGTGACTGGTCTGAAATAGTGTAATGAGAATTTGCCTTGTTGTCTACGCGTGCTACAGAGATTGAGGTGTTCATATCTGGTGCCCTCTGTCAGCAGTGGGAGTTGTGTCTGCGCCGGCGGGCGAAGCGTGGGCCGGCTTGTTCCGGCGTCCCATTACATAATGCTACTTGTTATGCTGTTCGAACCCGTCTCCTTGCACATACAATTTCTCTCCTCCGAGTTTCGCTGTTCTCCTCCCCGCAATGCTTTCGCGGCAAGCAATCAGGCGGTTTCCGTACATTCTGAGAGCCAGCGCCAGGGGTGTGCCTACTACAGTGGTCCACCGCACGTTGGCAACTCCGGCGGTGCCACCTTCGCCAAATGACCCGTTCGCGAACGGCACGAACGCCTACTACGCTGAGGAAATGTACAGGCATTGGAGGCAGGATCCCCAGTCGGTCCATGCCTCGTGGGCCGCCTATTTCTCGGGCATGGAACACGGGCTGCCTAGTGCCAAGGCATTTCAACCCCCTCCAGGTTTGATTGCTCCGCCTGCAGACGGTGCCCCGGCCCTTCACGCGGTTGGAGGTGCAGAGTTGGACGATCACCTGAAAGTAAACTTTACGCTCCTCGCGTCCCTTTCTTCTCTCATTCGTTTTTAGGTCCAACTCTTGGTGCGGGCATATCAAGTCCGGGGACATCATGTCGCCGAATTAGATCCCCTTGGTATTCTTGATGCAGATCTCGCGGATGTTCATCCCCCGGAACTCGAGCTTAGCCGATACGGTTTCAATGAGCGTGATTTGGACAAACAGATTGCTCTCGGGCCTGGTATTCTTCCCCACTTTGCGACGGAAGATAGGAAGTCAATGTCGCTTCGTGACATCATAAAGACCTTGAGACGCATTTACTGTAAGTTTCTGAACCATACGATTGACCGCCTCCTAAATGTTGTCAAGGTGGTGCTGTTGGCATCCAATACGTTCACATTCCTGACAAGGAACAATGTGATTGGATCAGAGAAAGAGTCGAGATCCCCAAACCCTGGAACTATACACTAGAAGAGAAGCGCATGATTCTAGACCGACTCATCTGGTCAGAGTCCTTTGAAAAATTCATTGCTAGCAAATACCCCAACGAGAAGAGGTTCGGATTAGAGGGATGCGAGGCACTGATTCCTGGGATGAAGGCTCTCATTGACCGTTCGGTTGACAATGGAGTGAAGCATGTTACAATTGGCATGCCACACCGTGGGCGTCTCAATGTGTTGGCAAACGTTATCCGCAAGCCTATCGAGGCCATTCTGAACGAGTTCTCTGGCGTGCATGCTGATGATTCACCAACTGGTGACGTCAAGTATCACTTGGGCGCCAATTATGTCCGGCCAACTCCATCTGGAAAGAAGGTCTCCCTCTCGCTGGTTGCCAATCCATCACACCTTGAAGCCGAAGATCCAGTCGTCCTTGGCAAAACGTTTGCTATACAGAAATTGGAAGGCGACCATACTACCCATAATACCGCGATGGCCGTCCTTCTCCACGGAGACGCCGCATTCGCAGGACAAGGTGTTGTGTACGAAACCATGGGCTTCCACAATTTGCCGAACTACGGAACCGGTGGTACCATTCACCTCATCGTTAACAACCAGATCGGATTCACCACTGACCCTCGGTTCGCTCGCTCAACGCCCTACCCATCTGATATCGCCAAGTCTATCGACGCGCCAATCTTCCATGTCAATGGTGACAATGTCGAGGCCGTGAACTTCGTCTGTCAGCTCGCTGCAGACTATCGCGCCAAGTACAAGCGCGACGTCGTGATCGACATTGTTTGTTACCGGCGTCACGGCCACAATGAGACAGACCAGCCTAGTTTCACACAACCTCGGATGTACAAGGCTATTGAGAAGCAGCCCACTACGTTGACTCAATATTCGAAGTTCTTAGTTGGACGCGGTAGTTTCACGGAAAAAGACATCGAAGAGCACAAGAAGTGGGTATGGGGAATGTTGGAGAAGGCCGCCGCAGCTGCCAAGGATTATGTCCCTACACCCCGAGAGTGGCTCGCGGCATCCTGGCCAGGCTTCCCATCGCCTCGCGAGCTGGCAGAGAAGACGCTTCCAACCCGTGATACCGGCACTGATGAAGAAACTCTCCGGCGAGTTGGTAGGGCCATCTCGCAGTGGCCGGCTGGTTTTACTCCACACCGCAACCTTGCGCGGATTCTCACCCAGCGAGGAAAGACCGCTGAAGAGGGTCGCAATATCGATTGGTCGACAGCCGAAGCTTTAGCATTTGGTTCCCTAGCTCTCGAGAAAATCCATGTTCGTGTATCGGGTCAGGATGTTGAGAGAGGCACCTTCTCGCAACGCCACGCTGTTCTTCACGATCAAGTTAACGAACAGCAATACGTACCGCTGAACGATCTAGGTTCAAATCAGGCGCCGTTCGTTGTCTGTAATTCATCTCTCTCCGAGTACGGCGCCCTTGGCTTTGAACTAGGCTATTCACACGTCTCTCCCGATTTCCTCACCATCTGGGAAGCTCAATTTGGTGACTTTGCGAACAATGCGCAATGTATCATCGACCAGTTCATTGCAGCCGGGGAGCGGAAATGGTTGCAACGAACTGGTTTGGTTATGAGCTTGCCTCACGGTTATGATGGTCAGGGGCCGGAGCATTCGAGTGGGAGAATTGAACGCTTCCTACAACTTTGCGACGACCATCCCCACATTTTCCCCACGCCTGAGAAGATAGAAAGGCAGCATCAAGACTGCAACATGCAGGTCGTGTATCCCACGTGAGTTTTGCTCGTTGTACATAAATTTTCGTAGTTGACACGTTCACTAGTACTCCAGCGAACTACGTGCGTCACATACGCACAATTAGACGATGGTGATACTAACAAAACAACAGTTCCATGTCCTCCGCCGACAAATACATCGTGATTTCCGGAAACCGGTATGTCCACTTCCCCTTTCAATTCCTCCGTGCTCATAACGCAATACTATGCCCAGTTGATTCTTTTCTTCTCGAAATCCTTGTTGCGTCACCCCCAGGCACGCTCAGGGCTGTCAGAGATGATTGGAGACACGCACTTCCAGCGATATCTACCTGAGCCTCACCCAGAGACCTTGGTACCAGCTGAACAGATTCGTCGACACATCCTGTGTACAGGTGAATTTTACGCCGCTTTGTAAGATCTAGCCAGTGACTCGGACCTCTAGGCCAGGTCTACCATACTCTCCTACAAGAACGTGAAGAGAAGGGTATCAACGATGTTGCCATAAGTCGCATAGAACAATTGTCACCCTTCCCTTATGATCTCGTAGGATCACTTTTCTCAGGGTTTACCGTCCACTAACGGCTTTTAGATCACACCGCACCTGGACAAATTCCCGAATGCTGACATTTTATGGTGCCAGGTAAACTTTTTTTTTCTGCTGCTCGTCTTTTATGGGCTTTAATAAAGCGGACTTTAGGAGGAGCCGCTCAACAATGGAGCATGGACTCATGTTGGCCCTCGCATTCTCACCGCCGCCAACGAGACACAATACCATCGAGGAAAATATCCTCACTACGCGGGACGTCAACCGACGAGCTCTGTCGCAACGGGTAGCAAGGTACAGAACGAGTCT
This sequence comes from Rubroboletus satanas, assembly GCA_038090635.1. NCBI lineage: Eukaryota > Fungi > Basidiomycota > Agaricomycetes > Boletales > Boletaceae > Rubroboletus > Rubroboletus satanas. The sequence continues at coordinate 21,376 of JBBPNB010000043.1, forward strand.
TACTTTACCATATGCACTTACAAATATTCTTTGAAGGTTCAGCACAAGAAGGAGATTGAGGAATTCCTTGCATCTGCATTTGCTGAGAGGTGAAGCAGTAATATAGTTTTTTGTGTTGCTTCAGCAGTACGAAGCATGCTTGTTGTTTCATGTTAGGATGAATAGATAAGTTAATGATCCACGTACAATAAGGATTGACACACAAGACAAGAATTGCAAGTTGTCAAGTTATCATGACACTTCTTACAAGGGATTTTAGAGCATTAGCTAACTTGAACTTCCTTCCGTGGATCATGGCCAACACATCGAATAGCTCCACAGCCATGTTTCGGATGATCATGAACAGAAACTCGATGGATTTGCTACACACATCCACCCCATCATCCAGTGTACATAGCTCCATCTTCATTCATAACAATGTCGTTAGTCTCTCTGGTGTCCCCAACCTCGTCCCTCTGCATAAAATTGCGGAGTGTTGGCTGCAATTGATCTTGATCACCAGGTGCTCCAACATCAGCTCTGGCTTTCTGGGGCTTTCGTCTTCCCGCCGGCTCCTGAGATCCGATTATCTCTGCAAAAATCGACATGAACGACGTTTCTGGTATTGTTCAGTGTCCATTAACCTACCCTCAAGGAAAAGAAACTCATCCACTCGACGGACAATACTAGCTACGAGGTGTTGAGATAAGCAGCCTACCACGTAAAAACGGTGGTACCTTACCGATGTCTCTTTGTTGGACAGTCGTTCTCTTCTCCCGTTCAGCAAGCCTCTGACAAGCTTGTGAAAGCCGCTTGATAAACTCTTCCGTCGCAAGCGAGATCAAAAACGTCGCGTCCTTAGCAACCATAGGAAGATCCTACACGACTCGCGCGCGTCATCTTCAATGCAGTTACTCGTCCCGCTTTCTTTGCGAATGAAAGCGTGCGTCACTTGGCGACATGGACTTACCTTGTCTGCTTTGATGATCCTCTGTACTCTCGAGAACGGCAAGACTGATTTGCCTGGCTCACGATCTCGGAGTACAGTCCCTTCCTTCTTTCCTTCTCGTTTGTCTCGTACTTGCTCGACTTCTTTGCTTACTTGTGGTGTAGCTTCGACATCGGCGTCGCGTGGTACGGTGGATTCTACTTGAACGACTTCCTCTTGTGATGCCGTTTGTTCGGTAGTAGCCATTTGGAAGTGCAGTTACCTGTGCAGTTGGACTTGTCTAGCGAAGAGATCAAGGAGGGGCGCGTGGCCGCCACAAACGCGTCGGGACGCCGTAAAACTCAAGATTCGGCTTTGGTAACGTTTATGTAAATAAATAAATAAATAACATTATGTAAGCACCAGTTAGTACCGAGCGATCGTGGACGACAAATTAACTAATTATTTTTTACTTGTAAACATCTATACAGGGGTATGCTGCTCGATATGATGATCTCCCCGACAACCCATACTTCCTCATAACACATACCCCATGTGTTATGAGGGAGGCGATTCCATCTCGCTGTTGAGTCACACACGACCTGTCGCCTCTTCTGTGCACTCCCGCCTCGTCCACCACCTGTCTATGTACACGTTTACCTCGAACCATACGCCTCGTTCCATTTCTGATTTGATCTATTCCCTCGAGCTTTTACGCCTTTCACAACCATGGCGACAAGGTCAACATTCCGTTCGCGTGTCGGAGAAGTAATACGGCGGTCATCCACTGCGTTCAGTATCCCAGGTTTGCCAAACAACGGGGGTTCGGCCGCGCCTTCGCCCCCTCAGGACGCTGATACTACATCCATTGCTGGGTCTGTTCCTGGTAAACTTGACCGGGAAGACTCTACTACATCTCTCAACAAAATTGATACGACATCTCCACCTGCCACTAACCCAAGCGCGCCAGGTCCTATTCAGGAGTCACCTGCACGCGAGGCTGCGGCGTTGGCTGCTGAGCCGCAACATGCCACAGCCAAGGCTCCATCCCCTATTATAAACGAAACACCCAGGACTGAGGTTGCGTCCAAACAAGATTCTTCTCCTCCACCAATCTCAGGGACGCAACCAGCCCCGGAGTCTGTTCCTGCCACGACTCCACCACCTCAATCCCCGGTGATCGCTGAGTCCCAGAAGTCACCTGTGCGTCCTCGAGACTCTTCCGTGGCGGACAGTGAAGACGGCGATGGTGATCACCTCGAGGTATCAGGTTATTCGTTTCCCCACGAAAAGCGAGTTCTCACGATGGCATAGATCGAGGTGCCGTCAAGCACGCCCGCTCCTCAGTTCGACTTTGATGAGGTGGGTGACCACTTCATCTTTTATCTTGCTTCCATGTTGATGCTGCTGGAGCCACCGTCCCCGCCCTCCTCTGCCAACACCCGGGAGGATGAGATACCGCCGCTAGACCTATCCCATACCTTATCGCAGTCGTCAGATCTCTCACCAGTTACCTCCGGCCCAGAGGCACGTCCAAAGGAAAATCTCAACACTGTCGAGTCACCACAGCGCCGTTCTATATTCAAAAAAGAGTGGCCAAAGAGGAAGAGTAACAAGGACCCCACCACACATCAGCCTGACGGACTTTCCGGAAAGCCGTTCCAGCCTGCCGATCACCGATCACCTTCCTACTCACCGAGAGTGGATGCCACAAACAAGGGATATTCGTGGATGGCTGCAGGCCAACGTCAACGAGTGAGCACTCTTGATATACGAACTGACGCAATGTGTCTAACATATCATCTTAGCGAGCGGTTGCAAAACCCGTCGTAAAAAAGCAGGTTCGTTGTTCCTCGGATCTGTATGCAGGGATTCCTCACACGTTACAGCCTAAATCGCCCCCCAAGGCTGCTGTTATCGACCATCTGAACAAAGATGCTTCTTGTAGCGGACAGTGCGCTGCGGATCCAAGAGCAGCGGAATCAGTATGACTTTTTCTGGTGATGTGGACCTCGTCACGGCAGCTCACATCCTATTAGACGCAACAAGTGACCAATCCATCTCAACCCTCGGGCGCGGGGGTCAGTCTAGCGGTGGATCAATATCAGCAAGGATCAAGCTATGCTACCCTTTCGATCAGGTTTCCCGTGTGGATGCTGTGTTTTCGCTCAAGTACACATGATGAGACCCATTGATCTAGGTGGTTCAATGCGATTCATGTAGTTCCCATACTGAATCGGGAGTACGTGGACACAGTTCTTTTGAGTTCCTACCACCTCGTGGGATCAGTATGAATCCTAATGAGCCTGTCCATGATCGAGCTCGCCAGATTACCCACTCAACGGTCATCGACGAAGTCTATACAGACAGGGAGGTTGGGATTGGAGGACAGTACCGTCTGTTTGATTAAAGCTGCTGCAAGCCCACAGACTGTCTACTGAGACAAGGATGTGCGTCGAGTAGGATACCGCGTGACCCAGCTTTTGGATGTTCCATTTCTTGTAAATATTACGTTGATGTAGGTTTCTACCAATGCGGTAAGATAGCATATGTACAGTCAGTTCTCATACTACTTTATCAGCCATCATCATGTTACAAAGAACAAATGGTGGCCGCAGATCCCATCGCGTAGGGACTACAGGTAACCTTCAACAATCCATGCGAGCCAACTATGTGGAGCACGGTGTGGACAATGTACGGCAATAAGACTCCCTTGACCAACCCGTTCATCTCACCACCTTGAATCGAGTAAAGTATTATAAGCAGGTTCGGACTCGCGACGAGAGGAAATGCTCGCCAATAAACCCTGATGAATCTGACATCAAAAGGTTGGCGCGTCCTATCGTAATCCGCACTTCCCCGGTGTCCGTGCATGCGTGTTTACCTGGCTGGAAAGGTCAGTGAGGAGGGTCTATCATGCAGATTCGGCCTGAAACAACGGCCGTTGACCTTAGGTGGTGGACTCACGAGAAAAGCGCCGTTGGATCCAGATCACCCCTCATTTTTGACATGGCCTGCGGTACGTCTCCATCGTACCTCTTACATACTAGTTGGAGTCAGACCCCACCCGGGACTTTCACCTCAATCAGGCAGGTAACGATTTTCTCTTCTATTCCGCCATCAAGGCACATCCAATCATTAATGAAGTGGGGAGGTCACCGTAGCAGCCTATGAATGGTGGAAACGCGGAGTCTCAGGAATTCCACCAAGCAAAAAGAGGATCGCATACCCACCACCCCCAAGGCGTGATACCTTGTCAACTAAAACCGATGGGCTCGAAGGGGAATCATCAACCCCTATCATAAAGCGGGTACCAGATAACTTGTTGATGACAGCCGCAGATCCTGTGAGCAACATGCCCAGCTGAGGAATCCCCCGAGACGGAAAAATCACTCACGCAGAATGTGCAGTACACCCAGGCGGCTTACACAGAGCGTACCACATTACCTTGCGCACCGCTTACTTTTCGAGACATCTCAGAAGGCTTGCTTCCCCCTATAGTATCGAATGCGACCTCAGTCGGGGTTAGCCGTGGAAACAATGTGGACTCGTCTATTGATAGGATCGACATGGTTGTCTGCTCCTTCGCGCTGCATCTGGTCGAGTCTTCGTCCGAACTGTTTGCTCTTCTTCGGGAGCTGAGCACCAAGGCTCGTTGGCTCGTGGTGCTGGCGCCGCACAAGAAACCAGAAGTACGTCCCTTTTTGGTCCTGGCCCGCGCTTGGATTCAGCAATTTCCTCGTAGATCAAAGAAGGGTGGGGTTGGGTGAAGTGGGACAGTGAAAGTTGGAGTGAATGTGGCATGCACGATCGCAGAGAATTTATACTCGAAAGGCGGGTTCACAGTTTACTAGGGAGATATATCTCACGTGGCGAATACGTCTTTTTCAGAGTTCACTGTCGAGTGTATCGCAGCATAAATATGCTTGACCCAGGGCATGAGGTTCCAGAAGGGGGGTGAAGAGTCGTTGCAAGGTGAAACAATGCACAACTGACCGCGAAGCTACGAAGAGATGTATGGTCCAGAGCGTTGATGATATATTAATTTGCAGATAAGCTACGCGTTAAAAGCATTATCACGACCGCAGTGCTTCCAGCAACAAGCATAAGCTCGTGACCCCGTATAACGCCAAGTTGTGGGTAGGGGGAGTATATCTGCGACCACCATGATGGATGCGGGGCCGGAATCACAGGTGTCTCCTCTGGAGATGCCTCCTCGGGAGCTGTTGCTGTAGCATAGATGCCTTGACGAGCTTCTGCAGACACCTGGGTGATCAGCTCAGTTAACAGCTTCTCGTGCGCAGTCAATCGCTCTTCTAGTCGAGCTGCACTGGCATTCATCAAGACCTTCGTCTCAGTACCCATCTCCTCCACCTTTTTCTCGAACGTCTGTGCCAACTTCTTCCTTTTCCACGGCTCCACGACGAGAATCGCCATGATAAACACCACCAAGTTGACCCCAAGCACCGCCAAAGACCCATATGTCGAAGCGCTGCGAATCTTGTCGCTCCAGACCTGTTCCTCGTGGTATCGCGCCAATATGACCCTCATCAACTCGCTAAACTCTCGATCAACCGCATCTTCCGTCTCTGCTACGTGTGCTTTCGCGCGAGCCTCCTCTTGTTCAAACGAGTGGTCCGAACGAACGAGCGACGTGAAATTGCTGACGTCGGTGTCGGTCCAGCTCGACTTGCGCTGGAGAAGGTCGTTCACCTGTCGCTGAGATACGGAACGCTGGAAAACCGCGTCGTCATACGCTGTCTTGGCTTCCCTGGTTGCCAGTCGTGTAGCCTTGATTCGAGCCTCTTGGACGTGATAGACGTTGGTTCTCCAATCAGAAAATAGTGGCGAGTTGAAAAAGGCACTCTACCTTGTTCGACGACCTGTCTCTTTAGAGCCTCGATTTCTTCATACCCCGTGACTCGATTGAGATGCGGGCCAAGGCGTGAAAACGTAGTCGTCGCTGTCTGAGAGAACTCATCCGCACGTCGTCGTAGAGAAGCGCTTGTGAGAACACCCCACTCCTTGAGACGGCTCCGAAGGGCCTCGATGTCGATTGGAGGTAGAGAGTTTAGAGAACGCTGCGCTTGGGTCTGTCGAGGAACGGGACCTGCACTGGCACATGTCTCAATCTTCGAGGTGTTTTCCGAGGTTGGAGGTGTGTGGTTGTCGCGAGAATTCGTCGAGGTGTCTGGAGTGACTCCGGCGCCGCGAGTCGAATATGCCCGCTGCAAGCGGCGACCTGAACGAGACAAAGCGCGAAACGCAGAAGTCCTATCTGTGCTCCTGGTCCGCAACATGGCGGGGATTAGAACACTGCCAGTCGAAGCCGTGGAACACGTCGGCAGAATCAGGACCGGTAAGGGTATTATACTGGAGCCGTCTCCCTTTTCACCATCATGCATCAATGATATTAGATACACTACCACACGCCGGCAAACGTCAAGTAGTGACATTTCAGTGAGATATTATAAGTACGCTGCAAGTCTACTTAATAAACTTCATATCCAGGGGCGTCACGAAATATGTCGTTGAAAGCGCACGCGGTCCCAGCACCTCCGAGGAAAACAAGATCAAGATACCTCTCACCCTCTAACTCCAAACATCCAATAGCATCCGCGACCGTTCCTTAAGCAACTTGATCTCTGCGGCACCTTCTACCTCTGTACTCCCTCCTTTCGCCTCGCCAAGGATTCGCATGAGTACCTCCTCCACACCTTTGCTCATCGACCTTGCATCACCACAAATGTAAATGTATCCCTTGCCAACAAGGATTGCATCCGCAATGTTCTTCCGCTCTTCCCAGATGAGGTCTTGCACGTATATCTTGCTCCCGTCTGGTTTATAGGGAGGCTCACGGGAGAAAGCACAGTGGATCTTAAATTTTCCCTTGAGGTCGTCCGTATACTCAGGCCATTCCTCAACATACAAGAAGTCCTCGGTGGACTTGCGGCAGCCATAGAAGAGTGAGATAGTCCCCCAGTCGTTGAGTGCGTCCGGTCCGTTTTTCTCAATCGTGCGTCTGGCGAGAGCAACACGTTCTTGTACGAAACCGCGGAACGGAGCAACACCCTGTTATTTCGTCAGAAAATAGACCTAATATCATGTATTCCACAATACACACAGTGCCAGGACCAATCATAATAACGGGACTCTTCGGGTTGGTGGGTAAACGGAATGTCGAACGGCGCACATGAATAGGGACCTTGTATATGGTATTATCCTTGTAAGCTCCGCGGGGTCCTTCGATAGCGTAGGAAGGGAGGGATGTGATGGGCTCCCCGTTTGCGGTGTGTTTGACGTTCAACAAGAAATTTGTACCAACACCATAGACAGAACGGGCTGAAGAAAGAGAGTTGGGGATAGAGTCATACTTGAGTACTACAGCAGTGACATGAATCGTGGTAGCGTGGAGCTTGGGGCTGGAAGAAATGGAGTAGTAGCGAGGCTGCAGGCGGGGGATGGAGGAAACGATGATGTCAAAGGGAATAGACCATATTGTGGTATTGTCAGGAGTGGGAGGAACCGAAATGTCGTTCCCGGCGGCAAGCTGAAGCACCTCTCCGAGCTTGAAGCATCCATTCGTGACGACTGTGGCGTATTCTTCCTTGTCACCACTCAACTTTTTGAGGAAAGCCTCAGCCTCGGAAGATGGTGCAAACTTCGAGAAGACTCCGAGCACTTGACGACCGGCAACCGCACTCACATCGATGTAGTGGCGAAGCACCGCGCTGTAAGTGGTAGGGACAGGGAAAGGAACTTTGGCCAGAGCCGGATCGAGGGAATCTATATTAATCACGGTATCTTTCTTGTGTCCGAGCCCGAGCACACAAAGCAAGCGCTCTACCTCGACGTCAGGATTGGATGGCCAGACGCCGACATGGTCACCATGTTGGTAAGTAATTCCGGAGCCTGCTATGTCGAATTCCACGTGTACGCAGTTGCGACCCGCACCAACTTTGAAAAGCTCGCGAGATACCGCAACGGGGGATGCGTACGGATTCTTGGCATCGTGAATGCCCTTGATCTTAGTCAGAGCACGAACCGAAAATTCACCTAGTGAACAATTAGTACCTGGACATCAGTACACGTGTGAAGCGTACCGAGGTAGACCTTTTCTGTAGGATGCGAATCGAGTTCTGTCACTGTGAAGTCGGGGGAATCTCCACCCTGACCCTCTTCGACACCCATTGCCTCAGCAAATGCATCCCACATGCCATCCTTCCATGCAAGGTAGTCTTCTTCCATGCTCTTGTCGTCGTCGCCCTCACCACGTTCGCCGATTCGAATAGCGCCCATCTTCGTCAACTCAGCGTCGACGTTACGACCGATGGCGTTATAATGCTCGTAAGTCTTGTTACCGAGGGCGAATACGACATATTTGAGGCCTTCTAGCTTGTGTTCGCCATTGCTGAACTCGAAGGACTGGTCTGACAAGTTCTGCATGAGTTGCACCCCATTGTCCGTTGGCTCGCCCTCTCCGTAGGTAGCCATGACAAAGAAGACACAAGAATCCTCTGGGACTTTGTCGAGGTTCTCGAAGTCGTACTCCTCGGGGTCGCACACCAGAGACGAAATGCCGAATTTCGATTTTGCCTCCTTGGCCAGACGAATGGCATATTCTTCAGCGGTACCAGTTTGCGAGCCGTAAAAGATAACAATGCGCTTTTTCTAAAATACGACCAAGTCAGCTGAGGGGTGAGAGGGAGGTAGAAAAACACAGATCATACCCCCTCCTTCATTTTCGCGACAAAGTCCCTTGGATTGCTGTGTCCATTCGAGGTTTTTGTTGGAGCAGCGGGGACAGCTTTCTGCTTGGAAGAGAATATTTGATCGCGGAAGAGATAAGCACCAGCGAGGACTACGCCGAGTGTGAGGACTGCGACGTCCGAGGAAGACGTGATGGCCATTGTGAACAGTACAAGCAGAAGCAGAAGAGCCTATTAACAGAAAGAGGGAGCCGAGTGGAGGGCCTACAGAGTGGTTCCTGCCTGGAAGAGACACTAAAAAGTGCAGAGAAGACAAGAGCAGGTCACCACAGCGGGCGTCGTATTCAAATGGGACGTGGCACTTTCCCACGCAATTATTTTCGATCTAAATTATTCAAATGCGGTCAAGGATAAAACAACTTCGAGCTCGGATAGCACAGTGGAGTGGGGTCAGAAAGAGAGGTGACACGTTGCGCGGTGGTGCGACTGCAATTCATTTATAACTGTACGCCGCCGAGCACTTCGGAGCGCGAACATAGGTTACCTGCAACAGCCACCCAGGGAAAGGCTCATCATCGGCCGACCTTGCAACGCCGCACCATTCACTGCGCAACATTGCGACTCCCGGTGCCTCTTTACAGTAGCGAAACACACCTCCGGCTACGTGGCAGTAGCGGCGCGTCATCGTGTTTTACTCACACACCGGTTTCACCCGCTGAGAGATCAGTGCTGAATGCGGTGGTAAGGGGGATCATTCCGGTTGTGGGCTGATACTGGTATACCTATTCAGGCATAGCGTCGAGAGCGTATTTTCACAGCGCACAGCACGGTGTCGTTTGTGATCACGGCACTTGTTGAATAAATAGTAGATATATCGTGAATTTTCGCGGAGTGCTGTGGTATTCTTCCACTCATTCATGGGAACGAATATGTTCTGGATGGGACAGGGGACTTGTTTGCCGAAGGCACCTATTGTACTAAGTGAGTTACGATGCCTCCATGAAAGCAACAGAGAAATCTGCGAACTTTAAATTTACCGTGGGGGATGGCCCATCAGGATAACCAGAAGAGTCGAATTTGTCCGGACAGCCTGCAAAGCCATGATTTAGCCAAGGTACCGTCCTGAATCAATGAGTAGGATGATTCTAGGCAACCTGGCCCGCTTTCGAGCGCTTATAGACATACGCAACATCAGTTCGAAGAAATCAAACTCAGGAATAACCAAGCCGCCCTGAGCAGATCGCGGCGAAGTCTGTTCCCACCTATTGGGGAGTTTGACCCTGAAGGTATCATCGTTGGGGAAGATGTGATACTTCTTGCCAACACGGTACAGTCGCAGCTTGACAATCTGAGTTAAGAGGGAAATACAGTCATCTGAAACTCTAGATTCACTGTCAATATTTGGAGCTCAACGAGTTTTACTTTGGCACCAGGGTCCGGCGCCTCGCGACAGAGTCAGCTGCATGATGAGAAATATCGACACTGATAGGTGCATAGAGGATGAAAGAGAAGCTTGGTTCAGGTTGGTCAAACCCTAACCCAAGCCGAGGGTTACGGATACGCTGACACGTAGACACTTCAATTCAAGCGACTTGGTGCTTTATTGAAGTCCCACCTTGACCAAGTACTTGAGCACTCGGAGTCGTTCCCTGAAGTGTACAATGTCCCTACTAAGGTCAATCCTCATTACTTTTCCATCATAGTACTTGCCTTGACATATATAGGCTCGGTCTGTGTATAACAGGCGTGTACGCCATGTTCCTCGTAAGTGGTCCCGTGTTCCAGAAGAATCCAACTGACCCGAAACCACGACCAGCTTTGGGCAATTGCGCAAGAGCGACGTACGATTATACGTTTATTGTCTCAAGCTCTACAACTGATTCCACTCGTGTAGTGTCGGTCCCATTCCAGTCTATTGATGGGCAATCCACCCACAAGTTCAAGTCCGCATTATTTATCGGAACATGCCAGAGCCTCCTCAGTTCCTTGTCCGCTCTTTGTTATATCTATATGCGGGGAAAGCCAGGGTCTTCCCTCTCTTCCCTTCTTGGTCTCGACGCCCCGACACGCGTGCAATCCAATGGTTCTTCTAGAGCGAACGGTGCCCCGAATACGAATGCATTCATCGATGGACACTCTCAGGAATCTAAACCAGGACATTCCTCTACTGTGGATGGTCTATCTTATCATAAACGCCTCCTCCTCAGCTACCTCCAATGTTCCAGTTTCATTGCCTTTGCGGCTCCGTTCGGCTTCGCCGCGCTCTCCTATATTACATACCCTACCATGGTACTCGGGAAGTCCTGCAAGCTCGTTCCCGTCATGCTCATGAACTTCCTTCTCTATCGACGCAAATTCGCCCCTCACAAGTATCTCGTAGTTGCATTGGTTACAACCGGTATCAGCGTGTTCATGTTCTTCGGAAACGAGAAACCTTCCAAGGCCACGTCCAACAAGACCTCAGACGGAGCGCAGTCCCCATACCCCCAGCTCATCGGTATCGCCTACCTCCTCGTTAACCTTATCCTTGACGGTGCTGTCAATTCAACACAAGATGAGATTTTCTCGAGGTACAAAGTTTCAGGCCAGCAAATGATGTTCTGGATCAATGCATTCTGTACAGTGCTGACTACGGCCCTTGGGACGCTCCCGTTACCCAATGTTCCTGTCCTCCACCCCTCATCCGGCGCACAGAGCGAGTTTTCCAGCGCGTTGCAGTTCATAAAGTCACACCCCTCGGTCGTCGTACCACTCGTTCAGTTTTCGCTTACGGGTGCGCTTGGCCAACTGTTCATTTTTGAGACACTTCAGCATTTTGGATCGCTGACTTTAGTGTCAGTATTAGTATCTCATTTGTTCTTCTCAACCAATGTATCTCATTTTGTTTGCAGGACCATCACTCTTACCCGGAAAATGTTCACCATGATCTTATCAGTAGTAGTGTATAACCATAAACTAACCACTGGGCAATGGCTCGGAACAGCTATCGTGTTTGCAGGGATATCAATAGAGGCCTTTGTGAAACGCACAGGTATTGTACTCGCCAGTTTATTGGTGGACAAACACTTACAGGCACCGCAGATGTGCATGCGAAGCAGGTTGTGCTAGAGAAAGAGAAAGCCAAGATTAAGTCGTTGTAGTCAAACACAAACACCCCGTTTCCATCATACACTTCATACCCCCTTTAGCAACCCAAGAATATCCACACAGGTAGACAATCCGACTTCTTTATACAGTATAATTATCCCAGATCGAACAATGCAGCGAAGAGGTCGTCAGATTGTGATGTCAGGGTTCTGTTGCCATCATCTTATCATCACTACCTTCGTCATCACTATCGACTAGCAACCTTTTGCGGTCTTCTATTCTGTGAGAATTGTTTTAGAGCGGGCAAGGCCGAGAGCGGGTAGTATGAACCTCGAATCCTCTTCTTCGTCGTCTCTCTTCCTACGAGACACCACTCTTTGCATCGGTACTGCAGGAAAATTGGCAACCGCAGCTTTGGCTTTGTATATGGATTCGTATTCCTACACAGGTGATTGAAAGAGGTAAGGATCAGTGATGACAAGACTACTTTGTCAGTTAGGAAGTTGTGTACTTTGATCTGCGTCAAAAAGCCGCCGTTTGGCGATATACAGTATCGACGATTCTGTACCAGATGGAGAGCATCTTCCCAGGACAGCTGACAATGCCGCATGACGAACATGACCACGAACGCAGGGGACAATGAGATGCCACCTATCACACAATGATTATAACAATGGACGGGGAACACAGGGGTTCGTGGCAGAATTGGCGCACCGTTGCAATGCACGAGAACTTTGCCACTCTGAGTCAGAGCCTGTTGAATGAACTGATCTGCTCTACGTGAAAGCGGTTCAGCTTCTCGGACACAAAGAACCTCAAAGGAACCTACTCCGGGAATAGTCTGATGACATTTTGTTCTTCGTTGTCCTCCACGTCTAATACCAAGTATGTGAAGTGGTCAGGAAAGCGAGGCCTGACAGAGAATGCCTCTTTCTGATCTCTTATGCAGACACTATGAAATCGTCATTGAGCATCTTCTGAACCTCCCTGTGCACGGTGGCAAGTGAGGGGTTCGAGTCCCAAACTTTCAAATAGCGATGCTAGGTGCTGTGACACCGAGAAATATCCACGACTCACATATGAGTGACACCCAGAGACTTTAACGTTTCGAGTGATTTCGAAGCTTGGAATGGGCCAAGTAAAAGACCAGGTAGTATTTCTTGACACTCCCGTCTCATCTCGTACCTGGACCATCGTTAGCGGTGGCACTGACGACCAAGCCGCACTTGGAGGTGGCTTGGCAAAAGAGGACTTGCCTCCATTCCACATCACCGGGACCTTGCACAAGATTCTTCAAGGCCTCATCACTGAGATTGAGCGTAGCCATGGGTCGAAGGAAGGGAAAGTGAAAGCGAATGAACGCCGGACCGCCACCGGAATAATGGAGGGGTAAATCCACTGCTCGGAAGTATTTGTTCGGAGTTCGGACGCGATCTCGACATGGAACAAGACGATGAAATACCGTGCGTTTGGCCCGGTCTGTTTCAATGATCTTGGTGGCCCTGGCGACTTACCCCACAGCATAGGACGCTCATTGACCACGATGCACTACCTACCGAATCACCGACAGTATTGCAGGAACCACGGCGGATCCCATGCACTATAATCACAGGCTTCCTCGGCGCGGGGAAGTCGACGCTGTTGAGGTAAGTGTGCTTACTGTTTCGTAACTCCAGGGGCACCACCGACGACACGCAGGCGGATACTTACTGAGCGACATGGTTATCGCATCGCGGTAATCATGAACGAGTTTGGGGACACAGCTGTAGGTACCTTGGTTGCGTTTCAAGCTTAAACACTCACCAAGCAGCAGAATATTGAAGGTCAGTTATACAGGTGATCATGTCCCTATTATACATCCACCTTCCTTGACTAGCCAAGGCAATCAATGTTACCTCTGGCGAGGACCCGATGGCAGAAAGATCAGAGGAATTTCTTGAACTAGCAAACGGGTGCCTATGCTGCAGTATCAAAGATGCAGGCATCGCTGCTATCGAGAAACTGATGAAACGGAAGGGTGCATTTGACCACATCATACTCGAGACCACCGGACTCGCTGACCCCGGTGAGAATCATTACTGTCATCCACGTTGCAAATCCAGTCGAGCTTCGATAAAACAGGTCCCATTGCGTCTATGTTTTGGCTAAACGAAGAATACTCGGTGGGGCTCAGCAAGCAAATATCCCTCGATGGTGTGGTCTGCGTGGTAGACGCAGCCTTCGGCCAGCAGGTAATCACGAGCATGAATCCATGGCAAGCTTGACTTCTGACTTAAGGGCTAAACAGCAAATGGAGGAAGACCATTCAGTTGATGGTATTGGCGAGAGCCTCAGGTGCGCTAGTTATCAAGGTGACGATACCTATGCTAACGTTTCCATGGCACAGACAAATAGCGTGCTCGGATGTGATTCTCTTAAACAAGGCCGACCTCGTATCGGACGACAAACTAACTGTGACAGAAGGAATGATTCACAGGGTCAATCCATCAGCACCCATTCACCGGACAATACAAGCAAATATCGATCTAGCCCACATAATCAACATCGATGCCTACGCGGGAGTCAAACAACTACAACACCCCAGCCATCAACCCCACCAATGTGGTGATGATCCCGATGGTTGTCATGACCATACTCGCCAGAGCTCAGCTACGCACTATGAACTGCGTGGAATATCTAGCCTTCAGTTGCTCGTCCCTCCTCTGACACCCAATCAGCTCACCGAACTCGAACAATGGATCCAGGGACTGCTTTGGCGACATGATGACCGCACGGGGAGAGACCGCACGGACCATAATAGTGACCTCAGGGTGCTACGTTGCAAGGGGCTATTCATCCTGCAGACCGGAGAAGAATTCATGCTTCAGGGAGTACAGAACATGTACGAGATCACGCCGGTGGAAGCACAGGACGTGGTTGGCATTCCTGACTCTGGAAAACTGGTCTTGATCGGGAAGGGGCTGGATGATACCCTGCGAGAGAGCTTAGAAGCAGTGTTAAGACCGTGAATGGCTATGCGGGGGTATATGGTGAGTAGTATGACATGCCTACAACACGCTGGTATGGACTTGGCAACCAGCTTTTTGGAACTTGTTCAACGAGCCCTTGCACATACATGTCTTTGAATAGTTGTACTTACATTCTTATCAAGAAAGTAGCTCCAGCAATTTTTGTACACAGGCAATTGGATTATTATGTAATTGCGGGATCGGCAGGCGCGGACCCGAGTCCCGAATCATTTATTACTTGACCAAAGATACCTCGGACCCGGTACGTTAGAAAGATCGAACTGGATAATACCCCGATGGCGAGCAGCCAGCCAAGTCCCGTAGCCCCCGACCCGGTCAACGTTAGGATCATCACAACGCTTGGTCACGTAGACCATGGAAAGACGACACTAATGGACGCACTTCTAGCAGCAAACAACATCATATCGTCCAAGATGGCCGGAAAGCTGCGGTATCTGGATAGTCGTGAGGATGAAATCGAGCGCGGCATCACGATGGAAAGCAGTGCTGTTTCACTCAAGTTTCAAGTCAAGGAACGCGATGACGGTATGCATATAGTCCGCTGAAAGGAAAGTATATCGTGACAGACATCCACAGGAACCCCTCCAAAAACTTTTATTATTAACATGATTGATACCCCAGGGCACGTAGATTTCTCTACCGAAGTGTCTACCGCATCCCGGTTATGTGACGGAGCGCTAGTGCTAGTGGATGTGGTCGAGGGAGTTTGCACGCAAGTGAGTTCCCGCGTCTGCGGACTAGAACCCTTCACCTAGTAACCACATACAGACTATCACTGTGCTCAGACAAGCATGGCAGCACAGTTTACGACCGATCCTCGTAATCAATAAGTTGGACAGATTGATCACTGAGCTGAAGCTTGCTCCCATCGAAGCATATCACCATCTTGCGCGGCTTATTGAACAGGTCAACGTAGTGATGGGTGAATTTTTTGCTGGCGAACGCATGGAGGACGATCTACGCTGGAGGGAAGAACGGGACCGCCGACTTGCTGCGAAGAAGGACCAGTACGCAGACGAGGGTGAGGCTACAGCAAATGAGGAGGACACCTTCAAAGAGAAAGATGATGAAGACATATATTTTGCACCGGAACGTGGAAATGTTGTTTTTGCATCCGCCATAGATGGATGGGGCTTCCGTGTGGGGAAGTTCGCCCAGCTCTACTCCGCCAAGCTCGGATTCGGGGAAGCCAACCTGCGACGTGTCTTGTGGGGAGATTTTTACTTGGATCCGAAGACGAAAAGAGTCATCAGCTACAAGCATCTGCGAGGACGCTCCTTGAAGCCTCTTTTCGTGCATTTTGTGTTGGAAAATCTATGGGCGGTCTATGATGCTGTTGTCTTAAACCCGTCAGTATTTAACTCTTTGCCAAGACCAGCAATGTTTGACATGGTTGCAGGAATGCTGAGAAAGTGGCCAAGATTGTGTCTACGCTGAATCTGAAACTTCTACCTCGTGAACTCCGTTCGAAAGATAGTCGACAACTGCTCTCCCTCATCTTCAACCAATGGTTATCACTTTCGACTTGTGTAATCCAAAGTGTTATCGACATCGTCCCATCACCTCCTGCTGCGCAAGCAGTTCGCCTACCTCGGATGCTGTATCCGAACGTCTTTGATCAGGAAATCCAGCCCAAGAATAAATTAGAGCAGGATCTCTACTCTTCCAGCTCGGGGGCTGACGCCTATATCACGGCATATGTCAGCAAGATGTTTGCCGTTCCCAGGAAAGAACTACCTGAGAACAAGGTCAGACCCCTAACAGCAGAGGAACTACGCATACGAGGAAAAGCGGCTAAAGAGGCGCGTAAGGAGGATGCGATAAATGATTTTGGGAGTATAGCGATCACCGAGACCTCTGAAGGTACCGCTGACGCTCAAGAAACACTCCCCGTGGCCAATGACGAGACCCTCCTCGGCTTTGCTCGTCTGTACTCTGGGACCATCAAGGTTGGAACAAAAATATATTGCGTCTTACCCAAATACAGCGTCACTTCATCGCCCGAACACCCTGTGAATGTTAATAATCTTGTGGTCGCAGAGGTAGAGGGTCTGTACGTCATGATGGGACGTGAGTTGCAGCCAGTCGCTAGCGTTAGAGCTGGAAATACCTTCGCGATTAAGGGGTTGGAGGGCAAAGTCTGGAGAAACGCGACTCTCTGTTCCCCCAGAGAAGCTGGGATTCTTCAAGATAGTAGTCCTCAACAGGATCAGGAGTGTCTCATCAACCTCGGGGGTGCCAATCAAATGGTATTGTCCTAGGCATGTTATCTATACACCCACACACTGAATTCGCGCACTCTAGACACTCCCTATTGTACGCGTCGTGCTGGAGCCCGAGAATCTTGCTGACATGCCGAAGTTGGTCACTGGGCTTTCCCTCTTGGCACAGGCAGATCCATGTGTGGAGACTTTCCAGCAACAAACCGGCGAGCACGTCATTCTCACAGCTGGGGAATTGCATTTAGAAGTGCGCCTGTGCCTTGTGGTCATCTCCTGTTTTCACATTTACAACAATTCTTACAGAGATGTCTGAAGGACCTGCGTGAGCGTTTTGCGCGAGTGGGGATTCAAGCTTCTAAACCCATCGTCCCCTTCCGTGAGACCGCCGTCAAGGCCCCAGGTAAGTCCCTGACGACCTTACAGTCATGTCTGTTACCAAACTCCTCCAGATATGGCACCTCCCAAGACACCCAATGCCGTTCGGGGGACCATAAAAGGGGGAGGTTCTCAAGATATCGTCACCTTCACTCTCCGGTCGTCACCTTTGCCGGACAACATTCTCCTTTTTATTCAACAAAATCTGTCAACGCTTAGATTACTGCTACAAGAACGCAAGCCCACGGACCGGAGCGCTTCTGATGGGGATAGTAATTCCGTTACCGAGGGGGATCGTCCTGAGGTGCAGGGAAACCTAATGCACATTCCAAGTGTCAAACCAGAGCAGTTCTGGGTCGCCTTGAGAGACAAGTGTGCTGAAGCAGGGGGCGAATGGGTAAATATTGTTGATAGGATTTGGGCATTCGGTCCTCAGGGCGCTGGAGGTTGTCTTCTAATCGATGCCCGTAAAGATGTTATTCCCACATCGTGCGTTACCTTCACGATCTTGCGGCATAATGTGGTAACTGCTCTCGCAGGCTGAAGCGACGCTTAATGCGGGATCAAGCTCTAGATACCTCCCGTACGGAGAATGGGTTAGACAAAGATTCTTCTGACTTCACCGGTCATATCGAGACAGGATTTCAGCTTGCAACCTTTCAGGGTCCGCTGTGCGCGGAGCCTGTTGAAGGAGTTGCCTACTTCGTCGAGGACATTCATGTCGACGCTGAAGGTTTGGATAAGGAGATTGGTAAGTTCTTATCCCGGATGAGGTGAAACTGGTGACGTATGGGGATTTGGAGTAGTCCAGAATAGATTAACGCAAGTGACGGGGTCGGTGGTCTCAGCCGTGAAAGATGCCTGCAGGAATGCCTTGCTGGACTGGTCGCCAAGGCTTAAGTTGGCAATGTATTCATGTGATATCCAGGCATCTAGTGAGTTACCAATACCCGGTTTGATGCGGACTCATCCATCGTTGGTTACTCTCAGCGGACGTCCTTGGAAAAGTGTATGGCGTGGTGGCAAAACGACGTGGCCGAATCGTAGGCGAGGAGATGAAAGAGGGGACAAGCTATTTTACGGTCTCCGCGCTGCTGCCTGTGGTGGAAAGTTTCGGTTTTGCAGATGGTACGCGATTTTTCGACTCCTAGTACCTGGATAATTGACGGGGGATCCAAGATATAAGAAAAAGAACATCCGGTGCAGCAAGCCCTCAACTGATTTTTAGCGGGTAGGTCACGATTGGTGTAATCCATGTGAGATTAGTACTGAATGGAGGTGAATAGTTATGAAATGCTCGATCAGGATCCATTTTGGGTCCCCACGACAGAAGAAGAACTAGAAGACCTTGGTGAGAAAGCAGACCGGTCGAACCTAGCCAAAGAATATATGGATGCCGTGCGAGAGCGCAAGGGAATGTTTGTCGACAGAAAGATTGTGCAGTTCGCGGAGAAGCAGAGGACACTGAAGCGATGATGACCCTGGTGTTCTTTTCAGAGTTCACAAGGTAGAAGAAGACATGCAAAACTATCCAAGTCATCACATGATATGACAGTGTGTGAGGAGTCGCTCAGCTCAGCCAACCAGGAGCCCCGGCTATTTTACTAGAGCCTCGTCGGTGCCGTCACGTTGCCAGCCAGACGCACGTGTGTCTGACCTTGGGAGTCTCTATCGGATGTTATCTTCCTCAAATGTCAGGATCCCGATCACAGCAGGCATCAGGAACCACAGCAACCGCAGCCTCAAGGCCTCAAGTACAACCTCGACCCCCCTCTACCATGCACAAATTTTCCCCATTTCTCGAATAATTTCACAACAACATACGGCATTATTTAAAGTAGTGTTCTATAGGACTCTGATCTGCAAACTTGTCAAAGAATTTTGAAGAAATGACTGTCGGGATAGAGAGAGAGGTCCAAGAAGACGCAAAATGGCAGTCGGTTTATAGTGTAGGTCCAAAAAAAAACTGAACAGAATCCACAATTCCGTCACGGCCTGTCACGCGCGGCAAAGCAAGCGGTGTTGAATGTCCGCCAGGCTCTGCCACTTTCGCCGCACGAATCTTCGTTTCGACCGCTGGCGGACTTTGAATTGTGCCGCCAGCGTGACGCCCCTATTAGCATGTTTGTCACGGTCTCTGAAGGTTTATCGTAATTATTTCTTCTAGTTCTCGGAGTTAGTGGTTGGGAGTAACACATCTCACAAATCCTGAGCATTTTGAAAAAAATTCGGGTCGCAGATCCATCTAGATATCTGTCTCAGTGCACCTGAAATACCCATGTACAATTATAAAATAGACACGATATGTCGCCGACGTGGCAGACACGGTAGTAACAGCACTGACAATATATGCGACGGGTTATAGATTACATAACACGCCAGTGAGCGAGAGAAGGCACCCGCGCGCAGACTTGATCCATGTTCCTCTGCCAAGTTCTCTCCCCTTGTTTTCGTCGTCCTCAACGTTCCTCCCCTATCTTGGAAACATCCGTCGCTCTTCCATAGACTATCCATGGCTGCACTCGGTGTCGCTTATGGTGGCCTAACTTACCAGAACGGTGATAGTCCGGAGGAGGTCCCCGAAGAGCAATATATCACCACGTTCCTCTGTCGCGCACTATATGATTATCAAACAAACGATGCCTCATCCTTGTCCTTTCGCAAGAACGACATCATAGAGGTCTTAACCCAGCTGGAATCTGGCTGGTGGGATGGACTTCTTGGCGACGAACGGGGTTGGTTTCCGTCGAACTATGTCACCCCAATCTCCGACGAGGAAGCGGAACTCGTGTTGTCCCAGTATGAACAGCAAGCGTTTCAACATGGTCAGTTTCAACAGGCACGAGATACCTCGCAAGACTCGCAGGAAAAGAGTGCCCATCTTCGCAGAGAAATCGTTCAGGACCACTATGCTTCGGAAGCCGAGTGGAGCGCAGGCGAGCAGGTCGACTCTTCCAATGGATTTCTTGAACTTGGGAATGCCGCCTCTGGGGGAGAACCAATGTCAAATGACTTTTGGATGCCACGAGTTACGCAGGACGGTCAGGCAAGTTATTCCATTCCTGGTTTCAACCCATACAGTGAT
This sequence comes from Rubroboletus satanas, assembly GCA_038090635.1. Classification (NCBI taxonomy): domain Eukaryota; kingdom Fungi; phylum Basidiomycota; class Agaricomycetes; order Boletales; family Boletaceae; genus Rubroboletus; species Rubroboletus satanas. The sequence continues at coordinate 41,790 of JBBPNB010000043.1, forward strand.
GATTAATGGCTGCAATAGATCTACTACGTCAACACACAAACAGGTCAACATTCTCGCGATTTGCCTCTTGACATCGATGACACTTCCGACGGTGATCTCGCTGGCTTGACCGCTTCACAATCTAGCGCTCGTGCCGGGACCAGTGCCGGACTGGGTTTTGGTGCACTAGCGGAGACTGCCTTAGCTGGCTTTGGTATACCTAAACGGTCAGGTACCCCGGAACCTTGGGCTAGACGACTTGCCGACGACGGCATGTCGTACTTTTACATGAATAAGCAGACTGGCCAAGTGAGCTGGACGCTTCCGGAGACCGAGGTTTCGGCCAAGAAGGGCCGCGCTCGTGCCCTCACTAGTTCCTCTACGGCCTCCTCGGAATTGTTTAGTGGTCATGACGAACCAGACCAGACCAGGCGTTCGCGGTCGGGCTCTGCGGCACGGCAGGACCACGGGGTGCGGGAGCGGAGTCAAAGCGTTTCTGAACCCATTAGTGACTCCGATGACTCCGCGGTCTACTCTTCGGATCCTGACAACTCTCCTTCTACGAGCAGAACTTCCCAGAATGGTCAGCAAGACGAGCTAGCTCCGGGAGTCCAAAGAAATCCTGCCTTGGAGCTTACTGCTGCCGAGAGAATCGCCCAGTCCTTACAGCAAGCCCTTGCACCTCCTCCGCCGGCGTTGGTTTGTGACCTATCGCACATTGCTCGGAACGCTATTGTCTCCGTTATTCAGAAGAACCAGTCACTTACTGGGGTCTCTCGTCGACCTGAACACGCGCAAGCCCTTGACAACCTTATCAGATCGGTCGTGGTTGCTGTTCGCAACCTTCTTTATATCTCGGCACCTCCATCCGGCCATGTACCGAACCAACTCATCCCACGGGATGCCCGGGACCGACGTGAGACCACCGCTGCGCAAACGCTCCTTAAACCCGCCCAACGCAAGGTCACGGCAACTTTATCCAAATTGGTCCTGTCAGCACGCGCCATGGAATACGATTCGGGTCCCGCTGCACAGGAAACCTCCTCTCGCATCGAGAGTGATGCAGAGGAACTCGATAGGGCTATCGTGGGTTTTATCGTAGAAGTCCAGAGATATCACAGCGAGAGACAAGTAATGGTTGGAGCTAAACGAGTACAGGGTTGCTTCTCTGTGGTTCACGTTGGACTTGGACTGGTCGGAGCTGGCTACGGTGGAACGTGGAAGGGATTTGGCTGGGTTCCTATGGATGACACCGAAGAGTTCCCCCAGACTGTCCTCAGCTCGGATACATTTTCGGAATTCAAGATACACATGGTGTCCGTACAAGCGAAGTTCGGAAGCCTCCACGCCGCTTTGAGAAACCGGGTTAATGAATCTCGTGAGTGCCGTTCGGTATGGTTGTCGTTCCTGGCACTTAGCCTATGGGACAGAACAAGGTATATGGATGGCTAGCCAAGACGTTCTCACAGGGCTTTTGACGCTCCTGTTGTTTGTGTCCAATCTTCATATCGCTCGCCATGTCGATATCGATGGATTTTTCTCGGAATCCGCTGCCGAGGAACATAGCTCATTGTACGCCCAGACAGTGGACAGAGCACGGCTGTTAAGTCGTACTTTAGAGTCGGCCGTGCAAGCTCTCTATGACGATGCGTCAATCCTGCTTCTGACCACCCAACACATCCGTCAGCCCTCAAGCAGGGTGGCCTCTCGGGACGATCTTTACGACTATCTGGATTCAATATCTGCATCAATCAAGTCGAACCTCCACTTCCTTCTACAAACCCTGGACGCCCTGCTATCCGTGGGACATGATCAAGCGGATATTGCTGAAGGAGACTACAAGGGCGCAATCGAATGGCGAGTGTCGCGATTAAGCATCATGGATAGTCACTATGATGTGCGGCCCATGTCGGTCCTCAACCCCGCCGACCCGGAGAGTGAAGATATCGTTGATATTGAGGTGGCATTTGGCGCTCCAGGAAGCAAGAGGGGGACATTCCAACCCGACCGCGCTCCATCGTTCCGCAGCCAATCTCAAATGTCTGACAACACGATCACTCTCGAGGATCTCTCCAAGCCCGATTCCACGCGGATTGCCACATCGAATGATTATACTCTGTCAGCACATACTCTGGTTCCATCAGAACGGCACAGGGAGGGATCAGTCATGAGCGATACGGTGTCATTAAATGACGACGAATGTGGGTCCTTTCAGTGCTCTGTCCTCACCTTTGATGACAAGGTATCACAGCGACTATAACTCGGGCTACTACCAATGCGCAGAAGATAAAGAAGATTTTCGGTGACGACGCTCCTGAACATATCATCAGTACAAAGCCGTGGTATTTGCGGCCGAACTACACCAAGAGTGAAATGACTATTGATGTAGATGGTAGTGTTCGCGCTGGTACAGTCCCCGCTCTGGTAGAACGCCTCACGTCGCATGAAACTGGTGGTACGTACCTTGCAGTAGCACGGCAGATCTTCCCAATGACCTGTTGATCAGACCCGACCTTCATCAAGACATTCTTGATGACGTACAAATCATTCACAACGCTAAATGAGCTTTTCAATCTCCTCGTCCGTCGCTTCTACATCCAGCCACCTAATAACTTAGCTCCTACGGAGTTGGAGGAGTGGAAGAAACTCAAGCAACACATCATCCAGATGAGGTTCGCTTTCTTTGTTTTTATTGGGCCTGGTCTTCACAGGTCTCTTGTAGAGTGCTCAATACATTCAAAGCTATGGTAGCCGACGATGATTTTCTCGAGAAGGAAGATATGTACATTCTCGACCGGATGAAAGAGTTTCTGTTGCAAGATGCTGTCAGCAAGATTGCAATATCTAAGCAACTGGTGATTTTGATCGATCGTGCTGTAGGTGATCCGACATTACCCGAATGCCTTGATTTTCATGAGATCCTCAGCGCGCCGGAGAACTCAAGAAGACGATCACGCCGAATCTGGTGTCCCCTCCTACATCCATTGTGCCCAAGACGGGCAAGCGAGTGAAACTGCTTGACGTCGACTCACTGGAATTAGCGCGACAGTTGACGATTTTGGAAAGTCAATTGTATCAAAAAATCCGGCCCATGGAATGTCTATTGAGATCGCGGGAACAAAAGACCGACCACAATGATCATATCGCTCGAGTTATTCAAACCAGCAATAGGGTAGGTATCACACCTTGGTATAAACACATGAGCTAATACCCCACAAGATTGCCAACTGGGTTGCTGATGCAGTCCTCACCTACGAAGACTCCAGGAAACGAGCAGCTATTCTCAAACACTTTATCCTCGTCGCTGATGTAAGTAATCTGTATAGAATCAGAGCTTGCCGCTGACTCCCCCATGATAGCGTTGCCGATTTTTGCAGAATTATTCTAGTATGGTTGCTATCGTATCTGGGCTGAACTCCCCTCCTATTCGCCGGTTGAAGCGCTCTTGGGAACAAGTTAATTCACGACACATGACGCAGCTGAACGCTTGCGAGATGACGATCGATTCGGGAAAGAATTTCACTAATTACCGTTCGACACTCGCAAAAGTTGCACCTCCATGCGTGCCCTTCATTGGTAAAAGACAATGTCCAATGGATGCGTGTAGTTTGGATCCTAACTTGACCCATCCATAGGTGTTTTCCTTACCACTCTAACGTTCATTCAAGACGGTTCCAAGGATACCCTGCCAGGTAGTTTGGTTAACTTCCGGAAGCGCCAGAAGGCCTCTGAGGTCATCCAAGACATCCAGCGTTGGCAAGCTCTACCTCATCACTTCCATCCACTTGCCGGGGTTCAGATCTACATCGAAGAGTCGCTTGGAAAGTTCAGTGACCAGGTCGACGTGGGGGATATGTTCTGGAATCTTAGTTTGGAGCGGGAACCTCGTGAGAGGGAGGACGAAAAGATGGCGCGTTTACTGCAAGAGAGCGGATTTTTGTAGATGGGATTAAGTGCGGGATGACACGGACGATCTGCATTTGTCATGTTGTATGGTTATGCTCCTCGAGTCGGTCAATCAAATTTATCAAAAGCATGATTGCTGGTTTGCTGTGATATTATGTTCATAACAAACGTCACATAAGCAAACCAAGATCAGTGAGTATACATGTCATTAATCAGGTATCAATGAGTTTCTGTGCAACCAGCGCCGGTGAAAGAGCGCCAAGGACATCGGGGAATATCCCAATGAGAATCGACCACTGCTACCTAGTGCCACCGACAACGCGGTATGATCTACCTCCACCCCTCGCCCCCTGCGATTGGAACCGTGCAAACGTCGAGCCCCTCGGCAGGTTCCCACCATAGCTCGTCGATTGATAATTGGCAGCATAGGAACCTAAGTCCCGCATGTAAGCGTCACGTCAAGCAAAAACCTCAACTATCCATGTGGACAACCCCCCAAACAACGGACCATGACTTACCATGCAACACGCCCCGCCGCCTAAAGCCCAGGCAGTACAGCAAGGATAGTTCGAGCGTATTGAGGACCGCCGGGACGAAAATGTACGCGAGGACGCATATCGCCGTGGTCGTGATGGGGTGTGCGATCACTGATCGTGAAGGTCAGCAACAGTGTCTTGCCCTTTTCCACACGCCAGATGGATAACAAAACGATACGGACCGTAATCCCACAAGGCGATCAAGGCTGCCACGAAGTCGTTCCGGAACGTTTCAAAGGGGGGCCAAGTCCACAAGGCCCAGGATGCCTGGGAGACGTAGGACCAGAGGGTGATGCAGATATCGGACACGAACGTCCATAACGCGCGTAAGAGCTCGAGGATCTTGTCGCCCAGGGCTGGAAAGTCGATGTCTTCGATGGGAGTGGGAGGCATGTTGTCAGAACAACTCGAAGGTGGGATGGGGTGGGGGGAAAGGTGAACGTGAAGACGAAGTGGAAAGGCGTGTGTGAGTCACACAGCAAGGGGAAGAAGCCCTGCCAAGGTGGATTCTTTATAGGCCTCATGGTCCGAGCGCCATGAACTGCGGGAGGCAGAATTTGGTCGATTACGAGGATCGACACATTAAAGAGACAGCAGTACTAGAGAGCTAGACTACTCCGTCTCCATAACATTGTAGCACAAGGCGGCACGCTTCACCTGCCCCGCCACTCAGCCTCTCAGCCCGACAGTGTTGGCTCATGTCCCAAAAGGAGCCCTCGTTCTTCGAACGAGAGCGCGATCGGCTCTCTACAGAGATCACCGCAGTAAGCTACAGTTTCACTTCTCATCGAGAAAAAAAAACCACAAATATACATCATTTTATCGTCCAGGGATTCGAGGAATTGCTCTCCTCGAGTAACGTCTTGAATCGCAAGCTGGAGGAAGTGCTCGGGATGACGAGAGAATACGAGACGATCGCTTCCCTCTGGCAAAACTTCCGTGAATTGATGCGCGGTCAAAACCAGCAGCCTGATGATCCCAGAACGGTGCCCGGGACGGGTGCCCACGTCGTCTCCACCAATTCGAGACGTCAATAAGTTCGTTTCGCAATGACTACAGTAGAGACAGAAGGTGAGCTACATCGTCATCATCTTTCACAACATCGTTTGCAAGACTATCCAAGTACAGGTAGTAGAAATGAACAGAGCGTGTGTATGTATTATTGCAGCAAAACAAGAGAGAAGATAAAATGCCGTTTTAAAAAAAAGTCCATTATACATCTGCCCAAGAGGCAACCTGAATGGATAACAATAAGACAACGCCGTGGTGTCATCATCCATGCAACGTACCCAAGAGAACCCGGCAAACTCTTGTTGATCGCGAGCTGACAGCTGACCGTGCACCGGCGTCAAGGTCGGTTGTTCACGAGTGAACTCTTCGTCAAAGTTGCTCGTATCAGCGCTGCCATTCTACGGAACCTTAAGCATTGAAACCAGTAGAATCTGTGAGGGCTTACGATGGTCGGGAAGTACGGTGGAGGAATGCGCTTGTTGAGCACGTCGTCAAAGCTCACGTCTTTGAAGAACGGATGCCTCTTGATCTCCTCAGCGTCTGCCTTACTTGAACCAAGTCGACGAGAAGGATCCCTTGTCAACAACTGTGAATGCTTCAGCATCGAAGAGGTCTAGTCAGAGTCGCGTGGACACTACCTTTTGCAGGATGGAAACGGCGTCTCTCGGCATAGTGATCGGGTATAATGGCTCATCTTCTAAAATGGCATCGAAAATTTCATCCTCGTCATCACCACGGAAAGGTGACTGTCCAAGCAGCATTTCGTACGTCAGTACGCCAAAGGCCCACCAGTCAACGGCGCGTCCGTAGCGCTGTTCAAGGAGGATCTGATCCAGTAGAATGTCAACTTTGCAGCCTCCTGAAGAACTGTTAGTGGACGAACCTCGGGAGCCATGAACTCTGGAGTGCCACAGAAGGTGCTTGTGGTCGAACCATACCACATATCCTCCTTGCAAAGCCCATAATCTGCAACCTTTACGTGGCCATCAAGGGTCAGCAGAATGTTATCCAGCTTCAGATCTCTGTTCAAGGTAAGCTTAATTTGAGTAATGTGTAACAAGAGGTAACCAACCGATAGATAATCCCATTGGCATGGAAATATTCCAAGGCCAGAAGGACTTCGGACGCATAGAACTTCGCTTGGCGGAGAGAGAACTGTTTGCGCTGGATGTGCAACATGAGGTCTCCTCCACTAACATACTCCATCACAAAGTAGACGCGAGTCTCCGTCTGGAAGCAGGAATGAAGACCAAGCAAGAAGGGATGGCGTTCACGAGCGGCGGCTAGAAACACGCGCTTCTCTGAACGAGTGCTAAACATCCATGAACAACTGCCCTCAGCTCCACTGTAGCACAGATATCACACCTTTCCACTTCATCATTGTCGATGATAAACTCCTTCTTCAGGACTTTGATCGCATACAATGCATTGCTTCTCTTTTCCTCCGCGAGCATGACTTTGCCGAAGTTTCCTTTTCCAAGGACAGCTAGAAAATTGAAATCATCGAGACCAACCTTCCGCTTGCGAGCAGAGGCACGCTGAGTTGGGGACACAGTCTGGGATGTAACAGCTACCTCGGCCTGCTGACGCTGAGGCACATATTGTTGTTGTTGTGAAGGCGGGGGCACCTGAGGGGGTAAGCTTTGCTGAGCGTAGGTAGGCTGCTTTCACCAAACATCAGCTTCATCCAGGCTACAGATCAATTGTTACGGTTCACCTGAACAGGGGGGATACCATAGTCTTCCTGTTCATATCCCGTCGGGGCCGGAGCTGCCGGAGGGAGCAATGGCTCGTTCGGATAAGCAGGGGGAACAGGGATCCTTGCTCCAGGAGGCGGGCGAGGTGGAACACTCGACGAAGACTGCTGATGATACCGATGATCAACCCCATCCTGGGTAGGCGTGCGACGACCGTAGGGCTCCGTGGGCGGTGCTGAAGGTGGTACGTCTGCTGTTCCTGTAAGGTGTAACCGCTCCACACTCTGGGCGATGGGAACATCAGCTGGTGGAAGTGGTGGGGCCTGGGTCTGAGGGGTATGGATCTGCGTGACCGGTCTTGAGGCGGCGGTTCTACCCCCGCGTGCTCGGTTGATGTCACGCCAGTCACGAAGCAGTTGATTGGCGGTCTCCATGGACATGCCACAGAAGTCGGGAACGAGGTGCGCACAGTTGGCATGGCATGTGATCTCACACTCGGTGCACCGGCGGGCATTCTTGCGACCAAGAGGAAGGATGTAACCACAATGGCAACACCAATTCGCGCCCATATTGGTGATAGGCTCAAAGCGGTGAGGGATCCGATGGTTAATCTTCTCTGCATCGTCGTCCTATAGCGCGATCAGCCAAAGAAAGGGCAGCCGAAAGGGGCGACACACTCCGGTATTTGACTTGGAAATACATTTTGTGACAACCTTCTCGTAACATTTCTTGTGACATGTATATCGACAATCTTCGCATTGATACCCCAGTGCATTGAGAAGGAAATCGCCACAAAAAGCACAGAGCATGATCTGATAGAATTGCCGTTGAACGAATTTATGGCCGTTCATTTCGTGAACTTCGCCTTTACGCTTCCTGAGGGCGCCTTGACGACCAAGCCCACCGGGACCGTCCAGAGGACGCTTCCTCACGTTCTCCTTGACTGTGACACTGTCATCAAAGTTATGCAACGCAACGGCACAGGGTACGAACCAAAGTTCAAGTGTAAAGCCAGTGCACCAGCGGGTTCGACAGCAAACCAAGCATCGATCCCTTCATTTTGACTCGTGAAGCCCGTCGATCCACCAGGCTGACCCGTTGCTTCAGGACCTAGATTCAGCGGCGCATTTACGTCTCCGAAGGTACCGGGTTGCCCTGGCGGTCTTCCAGCGGGTGGATCACCATCCATGGCGCCGGCTGTCACCCAACCGCCCTGACCGCTGTCCATCATGACCTTTTGCCGTCTCAGGGCTTCAACAAGGTCACTGATCCGGACCCAAAGAAGACCGATGGGGACGGGGTGTGGCTCGGAAACTTGTTTGTCGTAGACTGCGATCTCGACTTCGTTTGCTTTATCGACAGTGATTTCAAAATCCTCGTTCCAACGGTCCGTGCGGGATGGATGGGAACGAGCGCGTTGAGTACCTTCAATCTTGAGGGAAACATAGGTTTCAACGATTTGCTTGGACGAGGAACGAAGTCGGCCCAAAGAAACAATAGGAGGGTGATCAAGTTCCCGGGCGCCCTTGACAGTGACAAAGAGCTTGCCAGACAATGGCTTAGCACGCATGTTCTCCTTGCGCTCGCCACCTGTGCCTGATGCCTCAATTTAAAATCGCGGAGGTAACGAGAGGTAACGGCGCAGAATCTTACCGGATTGTTGATCCTCTTCCTCCACATCGTCTAGAATGTGTAAATTCTTGTATCGCTTAAGAGCAGACTGCAAAAGTTGAATCTTTTTCTCGCTCTCGACCCGCTTACTCTCAGCATCTGCGCGGGATTTCTTGTCTCCGTCCGCTTGGTATAACTTTGCCATCTTATCGATGCCCTTTTTGTACTGCAACTCGACCTGGAGCTTGAACTCGAGCTGATGAAGCATCCTGGATATCTTGGCGGTAGTGTGAGGGGTATCGGCTTTAATGAGGTCAAGGTTCGAGTATTGCTTGACCTGAGGGATGTCCTCCTCGCTTCCAAGGAGTGTCTGGGATGTATCAGGAGACCCGGCGATACGACCACCGGGACCAGAGGAGTCGGCGTCGGAAGGAGGGATTTGGGGGAGGGTACGGTCTCTGTCTGCGCCACGACTGGACTTGGTAGCGGAGGACGGGGACAAAGGAGAGGCTGCTGATCGTGAAGGATCGTCGCGCTGAGCCTGGAACTTCTTGCGAGCCTGGAGCTCGCGTAGGGTGTCTTCAAAGTAAGACAGGGAGCGCTCGGCTTCCCGAATCTTTGCGTCGTTGCGTCTCAGGACGTCTGGGTTTGAGGTGGCTTGACGAAGATGCCTAGACGCATCAAGGACTTTGCGTTCGGTTTCGATGCGTTTGAGGACATCCTGTATTTTCTGGTCGAGCTCGTCGAGCTTATGAATGGGCTGATGAACGGGTGTGTTTGTCGATTGGAGCGATAACGACGTACCATGACCGTTCAGATGCAAAAGGTGGATCCCCTTGTGATTAGGCTTGGTTGGACGATGTGGGCGGACGAGGCTGTGATACCGAGATAACAGCCCTATCCAAATTTCATTCCCACTTAGCTATCTCGTAACCATCCTATTTAAATATTTATCATTCCCCCCTGTTCTCCATGCCTTCCTTCGCTTGCTCCTCCTCGATCCGCGTCGCGTCGCAAGACCACGTCCTCCGTCTCAAAATTACCCATAATTTGGTGCATGGATCTCCCTCCGACGTTATACACAGCGTCAAAGGGCGCTTACCAAAGGAACTCGACGTTCTCTGGTTATCTGATCTCACCGTCTCGCTCGATGGGTCGCTCGATGGCCGCCAAATACCCGCGCACGACGTCGCGCGCTCGGGACTTGTGCACCACCTCCAAACGCACTTGAAAGCGGCATGCTTGCAGCACCACCTTCTTTTCGTGCACTCATGTTTCCCTCTAGAACGCAGATCGACTCGGTCTCAACAATGTGTCGCGTCCGTTTATCGACGACACAGACAGCCTCTCCAAATGTTGGCGATAACTCCCTATCATCCTTGCTGGTATCTGATCCCGTGTTCCAAGTGACACTGACGCCTTCACGGCCGTTGCCTCACGCGTCACGTCCCCATGCCAATCTGGTTTGCTTGCACCTTGATTACATCTGGAGGACCGTCGCAGGGCACAGTGACACTGTCAACTCCAGTTACCTGGTCGAAGAAGTTAATCCGTTTTCTTCGACTCTCTTTCTCCCCGCCGAAGCGCTCCTCAATCGTGCGACCGAACAGTTTCTAATACACCATCTCGTAGGGTACGTTGTCACACGATACGCTCGGATTAATGCGCACTCGATTAATACAGCCGTTACCCTCTCATTTTTGGACCTTGGTGCAAGGTAGGTCCGTTTATGCGTCACCATTTGGGGCGTCACTCATTTTTCTGTCAGAGGCTTGACCTAGAGATGCAATACTTTCCATCCATCGGCGACTCTATCGTGGAAATGATGACTCGATCGCGAGACCCCCGATTCTTGTCGAAGTGCAAGCGTCTTTTAAAGGTATGATCCGTTCGCCAGTCTTTCACTATTGATTTCGATTATGAAGTCGTAGATCGCCCGCGGTCACCATCAAATTGTCCTCCAGACCTGCACCGCCGCCCTATCCTGCTGCACCGATGACGCTGCTTCTGAAACCTCGGAAAAGGAAATGGATGATGTTGCCGCGACCCCAGTTCTCACGGACGAACAGATTCTGTGCGAGAGTATGGAGCAACTTTTCCGGGTGGGAGTTCCCCACCGCCGCTTCAAGGTTAGTCGTATTCAGTTGCCTAAGCGAGAGTATGTGTCGTACACGAAGTTTATAGCCCGCAGCAATGTCCCAATTCGTGTCATTGCCACAAGACGACGACGACAGTCTGCTATCGTGTTTACCTGACGCAGGGATCGATTATGAAGCTTCTTGGGTCGAGCTGCCCGAAATTGCGACCTCGCCTTGTGCACTTGTGGCTGATTCCTACCAAACGTTGCCAGAAGACATGGATGTATTCGCCAAAGAAGATTGGCCTGAGGATGAGATACGGCGTCTACATGGCGCAAATGCGAGTCCGGGCGAACGCGAGATTGATGCCCAATCAGACGAATCTCTTATTAGTGCATCTTTCCCATTAGCAGGCATCACCACGCGTTCTCCGCAAGCCTGCTCTTTTACTCTTTATCACCACCTGGATGTCGACCATCACACGCCAGATCCGGCCGCAAGCGGATTGCGCGACAACGCTTATCAGGTAGCCTGCCTGGAAGATTCGAGAACCTCGGCGCTGTTTGCAAACCTAACTCATTCACCGTCACATGCTCCGCACGACCATCAATATTCTGAGAAGTATGAACCGTTGATGCAGGAATTGGGGACCTGCCAAGTCGGTTCAGAAAGCTTCGAGACTTTGGATAGTTCCTCTGAGCGCGACGAGGTGGAGGATTTAGATTCGATGTTGTTCGATCTGGACGAGGACATTGGCGCGCCAAGAGAGTCTGCGGATGCTGTCCACTGGGACGATCTGCTAGTGTAGATGTTATGTAGTAATGCAGTTGTATTTCAAACACGAGGACAAGTGGCATCCGAGTTCCGAAACATGAGGACGGGAAATTCAGACTCCGCAACTCCGCAACTTCCAGCTCCAGTGATTACAGCGACCTCCAAAGAATCTTGTCCCGGTGTCCCCCTTCAACTGCTTGCCCGCTCCTCCTCCTTGGTCGTCGTCGACACCCTCTCATCGCCATGCTGCCCGCAAAGCGTAACAAGATCGACATCAGCGTGAGTTGATTGCCGCAGCGATTCACAACTTGGGCGGTCGTCCTACCATCTCACACCTCGTTCATTCCTTTAGCAATTGCCAGAACAGGACCAGCAGCTCCTCCGGAAGTATGGCAGATTACCGACACACAAGAACATTCTCACCAAAATGCAAAAGGTCCGTAGCATGTGTCGTCCGTGAGCGTCCGCTGAGAGGACATCCTGTTATCAGGATCGCAAATACTTTGACTCGGGTGACTATGCACTGTCGAAAGCGGGTGTCACTCCTCAGAGCACCGTTGGCACTGCTATCCCCAATCCCGAAAAGTATGTATACTCCCCACACCCTGTCACACTCCACTGATGATCGTCCACCACATCAGCATTCCTCATGCATCATCGCCTCCAAACTCGCATCAGGGGGGTCTGTCCATATCACCAACAAACATTTCAAATACTGCACGAGAAAGTTCACTGTCTCAGTCTGAAATGGATTTGAACTCGAAAGAAGACAAGGAATCCGAAGACTAAGAGGCATAAAACCGCGCATTTGAAGTTGACCATTCTCGCTGTTTCCTCTTCAGACTCTGTATTGCTGTTGACTATTCCCGCTCTTGCCTTGATCATATCTGTCCCGGGCTCAACCCCATGCCCTACCCCCTGTACCTCCTGAATCTGATGTTTCGATTGCCTGACCACGCCTCTTTGCAATCACCGTAACACTATGCTACTGTTTTGAATTTGTATTATCACCTGTAGGGTTTTGTGACATGCACATACAAGCTACCCTGAACGCGCCACACTCGTGTCGCGTCTGTGGCAACTACATACAAATACATGAACACGCCGCGTCTTCACTCTGTCTGACCATTCATGTCGCTCGACGCCTACCGCAGCGAAATCGCTCACTACTTCACCGAGGCCGTAGCCGCGGACGATGCCCTCGTCAAGGAATGTAAGCGCGTTCGAGACCTCCCACAGTCTACCTGCCCACGCGTTTTTGTGATATTACCAAGGCATGAGCATGTGTAAAATGTACAATCTCACCGTCGAGTCCCTCTCATACAAGTGGCAAGCACTGTCCTACACCAACACGAACACCCTTGCCATTTTCACCCTCAAATCCGTCCCCGATCTCAAGGCAAGGCTGCAGCAGGATCTGGGCAGACTCAATGCCACGAAACAGGAAGCTGCTTCGCGGAGCGCAACCAGTCTCATGTTTGGAAGAGCACGAGGCTGGCCGCGTGGGACCGCAAAGGCGTCCATGGCGAGGAGCCTCGATGCGGGTCTGAAGATTGGGCCACTGCGGTCGGGCATCATCAAGTCAGAGGTCTCCGAGCTTTCGGGACTGAGCAGAGTCGCGTTTGAAGGACCGAGGTCGGACGAACAGTCTCAGAAAGGTCGAGCTTGTGAGAGTTAAGCAACATCGAGCGTGTCTGCTGATGACATTGGCGGCCCAGATCGATACATGTACGAGAAAGCGACAGGGAGGAGTGAAGGTGGACTTTTTTCTTTCTCGTTTCAAGTCTTCACGAGCGAACTGATCGCGCAACGGACTAGTTTTGGATGACCGCATTGACGAATTTGCTGATCTCGTCCAGAAACACTATCATGTTGACGAGCTTGCTGATCCAAGTGCTGTCACCACAGAGGTCTGTTTCCCTCACCCGACTGTGCGTGTAATTCACACCCGTTCCAGGAAACTACCACCGTAGTTGGGAGGATAGTCCATGACGTGGAAGTATCAGTGTCAGGGGAAAAACTCAACGAGTCGTCTTTGGTTCTGGAGTCCTCACGAATGATGGGGTCTGGCGTGCGCGTCCCAATACGTTTCGCTCCTGGAACCAAGTTGCGGGGTGGAACCAAAGGCGTTGGCGGGATGAGCTTCTTTCCTGGTGCAATTGTGGCGCTACGTGGCCGCAATGGTGGGGGTGGCTTTTTCCTCGTAGAAGAACTATTGTCGGTACGCTATACCCCCTCCGTTCCAGAAGCTCCCTCGAGACCAATTGATATACCTCATTCCAGTTGCCCCCGATTAAAATGCCTCTGTCACCTCCGAGTGACGCCAACGCTACTTTTTCAATGTGTATTGCATGCGGGCCGTTCAGCACGGACTCGGACTTGGAATATAAACACTGGGCAAGTTTGCTTGACAAAGTGAAAGAAAGCAAGCCTGTGGTGATACTCCTGGTAGGATGAGGCCCGTCCATTTCAGAACCTTCCTTATGTTTGCCATGCGTACCAGATTGGACCTTTTGTTGACGCAACGAATTCGCGCATCAAGGACGGAGACACGGACGAGACCCTCAAACAGTTATTTGAACGACAATTTACCGAGGGACTCCAGGACTTCTTGCTCCAGTCTCCGGGCAGCACGGTGCTGTTGGTTCCGAGCATCAACGACGTGATCAGCGATCACGCTGTCTTTCCGCAGTGCGAGCTCGAACCTGAGTTCAGCAAGGATCCTGTGAGCTCGACTTTATGGCCAGGAGCACCTCTTGAATGACTCGTTATATAGCGCATCCGCCTGCTTCCGAATCCTTGCCGTTTTTCTGTCAACGGGATTTCATTTGCAGTGACAAGCGTCGATACTTTGTTTCATCTTCGCAAGGAGGAATTCTTTAGACGAACGCCAGAGGTTGATTCACTGACGCCTGCATCTGAGCTCGCGACAGATGGCATGTCCAATCTTGCGCGTAATATTTTGCAACAGCGAAGGTGACCCATTCGTACGTCACCGAAGCCCATCTGATAGCATTTGAGTAGCTTTTACCCGATATTTCCTGTTCCATTCGACGTCGCACATGAAGTCAATCTTGATGTCACGCACTCGGAGGGGATCAAGTTAGTGGAGAGTGAAGATGAATGTGTACCGGACGTGCTTGTACTCCCGAGTCGCTTGAAACACTTCTCGAAGGTAAGTATTTGCGTTCGTGCGAGGTGTTTTGGTTGGGTTCATAGTCCTTCCAGGTGGTGGACGATACAACTGTTATCAACCCATCGTTCTTGTCAAAAGGTATCTACGCGGTATTGTCGTACGCTGGTCAAGGATCAGGCTTGGCAAAAGACCGCATAGCAGCAGATATATCAAGAATATCATAGATATCGTATCATCTCATTCTCTTGTTCCCCTTTATGAAACTTCATGCTGGTGAGCCATCGTTGACTCACGCCGCATTGAACGCATCTCCTAGTGCCTTGGTTGCATCCGCCACCATGGTCCTTGAGGCGGCCAGTACCCCATCCATTCCTAGTGTCTGGTGCGGAACACCCTTATAAGTCTTAATTTCCACCTTGACCCCCAGCCCTCTCAATTTCTCTCCATACGCAATGCCCTCGTCCCTTAGTATATCCATCTCACAGACCCCTACCCACGCCGTAGGTGCATGGGCCAGGAGTGATTCCGGTGCGAAGATAGGGGAGTTGTCCCAGTTTGCCCATGTAGTAGAGTCGGGAAGGTAATGGTGACGGAACCACATCATACGACCCGTGCTGAGCCAGACTGTATCTTTTAACTCTTTCCAAGAAGGATACACATCACCAGAGTCGGAGGCGGTATTGTCAATGACTAACAGTCGCGCTGCGTGAGTCGCCGGACACATCAGGGGATGGAGGGCATAATGGCCTCACCGGGCACGACGAGAAGTTGGAACAGAATCGGGATAGGAGGGTCCAGCTCCTGAGCCTTGAGTGACACGATAGCTGCAAGGTTTCCACCACTTGAAAACCGGTTTTTGGTGAGCCGACTCATGAATCGGAAATGGCGGGCATTGCTTTGAAACAAATGCACGATTACCTCGACGAGCCTCCGACGGCTATCTTGTTCACGTTGGCGTTCAGCGCTGACGTTCCGTTCCGATGAATCCACTTGAGTGCATCAACGGTGTCGATCACTGCAGCGGGGTATGGATTCTCGGGAGCGAGCCGATAGTCGAGGCATATGGTGAGGCAGCGATTTTCTACTTTTTCGCGGACATGTGTTATGGAGCCCCGATTTGAATTTTGCAACGGACCGGTCAAACGACGTACCCTTGCATTGACGCGCGGCGAACGAGGCTTGCGTGTCCAAACTACCGAGGGTCCAACCACCTTCAAGTTCAGATTAGGTCCGGCACGAAATGACCCCTATCAGAGGAGTGCGCGAGCAAAAAAAAATGGGGGGGAACCGACCTCCGTGAATGTAAAGAAAGACGGGCCACCCCTGAGCCGGTGGGTCACCCTCGGGCGTGTACACGCGAATCTTGGCATTTTCGAGTGCGACGTCTCTCACGGAGCCTACCTGGACCACGGGAGAGGCACCGGGGACGACGGGTAACTTGCGGATGTCGGGGTGCCATGGGATCGTATGGGGAGGGACGACGAGCGCGATGTGTTTGTTGTGGAAGGCGATGTACTCAGGGTCGAGGTAGGGGAGGATGGTGGGATGGATGGGTTGATGGATCATCTCTGGCATGGTTGTCTTTTGGGGGGCACATTACCGTTCACTCGAGCTTTATAGAGTGGGGGAGGGCCGCAGGCCCGCAGCACATGACCTGGCCAGGTTTAAAAATGGGGGAGACGTGATACCGCTGTCATTAGCTTGTCTCGGAATTACTATGACAGCTGGGGATAGTCAGGACCCGACCATTCCACCGGCGCTGGCGTAGAGCTCTCGGTGCGGATGATGAACGAGTGGCAAAGGTACTGTACAAGCTGAGAAATAGCCTTGGGCTTGATCGTATCGTTGAGTCAGGGGGAGGCCTGTTTGGGTGAACCAAATTAAACGTTGGCTGCTTCTGACCATGGGCGAGGGACGGTCGTCGAAAAGTAAACGCAGCAGAGACAAGGACGGCGAACACAAGGCGAAAAAACACAAGTCATCGCACCGCGAGTCGAGCAAAAAGCACAGACGCAGCACAGACGACTCGGTCCACATCACCGACGATGACCCCAACGACGACGATATGTGGGTCGAGAAGAATATCGACATCGACGGCGAGCGGGTTTGTGCGCCCGTTTCCTCGTGCGGTACATGCTCACACCAAAATCCTCAGCTTCTCGCAAGGGACATACCGACCGCAGAGAGTCTCAAGTTGACCTCCCAACCACAGGCCTCCGAAGAGGGTCCCGTCTCTCCACCAACTACGAGCACCGGAACTAAACTGCAGCGCGATGAATGGATGCTCCTGCCACCTTCTGATGCGCCACTCCCTTCCAGCTCTTCCCGGCCCCTCGCGCAACAGTTCCCCACCGGGGACGATTCCTACACGGACGGTTACGCAGAGTCCTTCGTTTCTGGACGGACCCTTGGCGGTGCTGTCGACTTTTTCTCTTCCCTCGGCACAGAGAAGAAGCGTAAGCCACAGCCGGACAAACCAGACCCGGACAAGGTATTTCACACCCTTCGCTCATAGCTGCAGTTTACCAATCTCGTTCGTTGTAGCCAAAAGTGAGTGATCGGGAGCTTAACGTAGACCTTCGAGAAGGCAGCAGCACCGATGCGAGTGCTCCCCCTCCTCCGAAATCCATCACTCCCGGCGGACCAGGGTCAACCTGGCGCATGATGCGTCTGCGTCGAGTTTACGAAACCGCCGAGGAGGAAAACCGGTCAGTGGAAGAAGTCGCGCTCGACCGCTTTGGCACGATGCAAGCGTTCGAAGAGGCCAAAGAAGAGCGACGCATCCTTGACGGGCGAGAAGGCAAACGCAGCACGCAAAAAACCACTAACCAGAGAGGCAGAGATCGTGAGACAGCAGGCGAGAAACGCTTCACGTTCACAGACATAGGTGCTAGCGGTGCATCGAGTCGCAGCTCGTCTTTCCGTCGACCGACTACCGCGGATGGCAGCGCACCAACGACCCCATCTCCCGCTGCTGGGTCAGCGAGGCCGGTCGCGAATCGCCGTCTAGATTCATTGCGCTTACCCTCTCAATCAGCGTCCCCGCTTTCCCAATCACATACACCTATTCCTAGCGTCATGAATCCCTCTGTCGCTGCTGTTTCTACCACGCGCGCAATGTCCCCCTCGTCGCTGAACAAACTACAAGCTCAGGTTTTGCGCGCGAAACTCATGAACGCTCCGAATGCAGCCGAGCTCGAGGAAGAATACGAGGAAGAGCTGCGAAAGGTTCATGGTGAATCTGGACAGCCAATTGTAAGGACCAGGATCGAGGTGCTTCCCACTTTGGATGCACGCGGGCGCCTGTATGACGTGGGGCATGGCAAAGACGATGCAGGACCGCTTCCGGGTAACCGTAAGAAGAAAGAGAAGGTTGCTTTTCGTTCACTGCGGTGCTTTCGACCATCCTAACCTGAGACTTTTCAGTTCGAAACTCGCGACCCAAAGACTGGTGACATTGTGCGCTACAATGCCGACGACGACGAAATGACCCTCGGAGAGATGTTGCGTCAAGAACGATTTGGTGCGGGCATCTCTGACCAGAAAAGTTTGGATGCCCAATATGCCAAGGCCCTAATGGGCGACGGCAAATTCGAGGTTCGTCCTCTCCACTGCGTAACTCCCTACCCGTCATTCATTACATTCTCAGAATGACCTTGATTACATTGACGACAATGCTGAACGTCTTGCCAGGCAAAAAATGCGTTCTGATGCCATGAAGCGACAATTCGCCATTCACGGTATACACCTCGACCGTCTGACTTCTATGCATGTTCTTAACACCATGTTCTTATTCCATCAGACTATAAACGCACTCAAAAAGCCTTGGCGACCTGTCAATTCTGCTACGGGGAAGATGACTCGCTACCCAAAGCACCCGTTGTTGCAATGGGAACGCGAGTTTACCTCTCTTGCACTCTCACTGAGGAGCTACTGGACGGGCATTGTCTCATTGTTCCCATCCAGCATCACCTGACGATGCTCGAAGCCGATGACGATGTTTGGGATGAAGTTCGGGTATGTATACTCTGTTTTGATTTCCAAGAAGTTGATTATGATTATGGCGCGTGCAGAACTTTATGAAGAGCCTCATGAAGATGTTTGCGGAGGAAGACAAGGGCGTGGTATTCTATGAGACGGTAATTAGCCTCAAATGGCAAAGACACACATGCATTGAATGTGTGCCTCTTCCTTGGGCACAGTATGATGTCATCCCCCAATTCTTCAAGGTATAGTGTTTCCATCACTTTCTGATTCTAGAAAATGAAACGGGCATAGGAATCTCTACTGGCAGCCGAAGCTGAATGGTCTCAGCACAAAAAAGTCATCGACTTTTCTGCACGTCCTGGAGGATTCCGTCGCGCGATGGTTCCCAATTTACCCTACTTTATGGTCCAATTTGACTACAAAGGTGAACGTGGTTATGGACATGTTATTGAAGGTACTGGGGAGTCTGCTGCTCTGGGAGAGGAAGATGGTGCGCTCGATGAAGGAGAGAAAGGAGGTGGCGAATTCCCCAAGTAAGTTCGTGGCTGCGATGTAGTGTTGTCTTTGCGTTGACTGGCTGGCTACAGGTACTTTGCGGGGGAGATCATAGGGAACGTGATGGATGTTGAACCAAGACGGTGGAGGCGGCCGAGGGGAACGGATCGCCGGCACCACAAAGATCGAATAAACGACTTCAAGAAGAAGTATGGCAAGCATGATTGGACTGGGTTAATTGGCAAGTGAACAGTTGTTCGTGTGTAGCTCGACGTCGACATGCACGATGTCGTCCGCGTGTAGTATTTGAAGTATAGTAGTAATAGTATCTCTTAGCCGATGACCGCAGTGGGAGTGACCACCTTTCGAACCCACGATGACCCTTCAGGAGCACCATCATGACAGCCTTGGCGACGTTGCGCACAAGCTCAAGGGTGAATTCACGGATACGAACATCAATTCTTCAGTGTGCTGCCCCGTACGACATTACACGACATGCCAGGTTCTCTAACTTCACGGCCTCTCGGAAGCTGCTGAGCACCTCCACGTCCAGCGAGCCCTCCTTACGTCGCTCGTACCTCTATGGTCTGTTCCTTTCCTCAGAACTGATCCCACGACGTTCTCTTGATTAATCCGTCCCCTGTAGTCCCTGCTTCGTCAGATCGCATGCTCGAGAAGTCGCTCAACCTCGGAGCTCCTCCAGATGTTGTAATTTATGACCTCGAAGACAGCGTTACTCCTACCCTACAAGATAAGAAAGCGGCAAGACAACGGCTAAGCCAATTCCTGCACGTCCGTGGTCTACCGCTTGACGTGGCGTCGTGATGCTGATGTAGGAGCGACAGCGGACACCCGAGAACCTGCCTGCCCCCGAGCGTGTCGCCGTCCGGCTTAACGATATAAGTACGCCCTTTTTTGAGGAGGATATAGCTGAGATTGTAAGTCCTTTTTGTTGATTTCGTACCCCTGACATTAACGCAAGCTCCTTGGGAAAGCTCAAATACCCATCCGTGGGCACCCTCGTACTCCCCAAGATCCACTCCGTCCGAGATTTGCACTACGTCTCTCGCACCATACGTAATTCAAATACACCTTCTACCCCATTGCGCATCGTAGCCAGCATAGAGAGCGCACGCTCTATTATAGGCTTGGGGGATATTGCTAGCTGGAGGTCTGAGTTCGGGGCTGAAAAAGGCGGGAAATTAACAGCACTTCTGGTAAGCTACGAGTCAGCCACGCCATTCTGGTCTACAGAGTTTTAATGGACGGCTACTAGTTTGCCGCAGAGGATTGTATGCCTTTCTCTGCCTATTTCCTTCAGGATTCAACGTGTGACTCTCGTTTACAGATTGCGCTGACACGTCTGTGGTGCGGACGGCGTCTAAACAGGAATTGCTCTATGTGCGTTCTCAGATCGTAATCATGGCCAAGGCTTTCGAACTCGAAGCCATAGACATGGTACGCCCATGCCTTTCCCTCCATCTCGAAGTCTGACTGGCGTTTCAGGTTTGTGTGAATTACAAGGACCCAGAATACTTACGCGAGGAATGCGAAGACGGCAGGCGACTCGGCTTCACTGGGAAGGTATGGTTGAGTTCTTCATCCCCATTGATCCGGGCACACTCATGTTCGACTCGCAGCAAGTAATTCATCCAAATCAGGTAGTGACTGCGAACGCCTCGTTTGTACCGACTTTCCACGGTGCGGCTCACATTCTAATCTCGAATTCCGAGTACGCGTAATCATGTGGGATCTATTGTCGATCGGAAATGCAGAGATTCTCCGTGCTGCCAAGATCCTCCACAGGATGGATATCGCACATTCGAACCAGAAGGGTGCATATGGGCTTGAAATGGAAGGTGGGGGTAAAGAGATGATTGATGCACCCATGTTAAAGCAGGTGTGTGTCCCTTTGTGTGGAGAAGGCAGTTGAGGCTGATGGTGAATGTGATGCAGGCTGAGAACATCGTGCGGCTTGCACGAGCTGCTGGCTATGATATTCCCCATGTGGAGTAATTGTTGATATGTGAGGACTTCATGAACAATCCTCCTGTCTCCACCCCTTGCCGTGGCTGTGATACGTTCGTGCGTTGTTCTATGTACAAGGCGATGCACAAAAGACAAACCAAATTACGCTACAATGGAGAATCATGGCTGTATACATGTATACACCTATGTGAGTGTTCCTGCAGAGTCATTAATTTCTGTTACTTCCCACTGCAGTGCAAGTCACTCGATACTGAGGGGAAGAAATCTAATGTGCTTCCCAAAAGTGCTTCCCCTGTGTGCGTGACCGCACGGCTGTTGCGTATGCCTACGATACCTGCGACGTTACACGCAATACCCACAGCTGACACTAAACGAACAACAAGGAGAGAAGAGTGCAGGGATGGCTGGTTCTCGGGCCATTCACATAACCATCTTCCGATTCACGCCGAACAATAGCGATCATATGCCGACGTGGGTCGTAGCGCTGCTCATGTATAATATTTTTGATATGACAAGACACAGCACATATGGAGTGACAAACCTTCGTGGAATAGGTGGAGGAATCTGGAGATTATGCGAGATACCTAAAAGGAGAGACATGTGATCTGAAACATCAAGGGAGGTGACAAGGAGAGATCCCGATTGTGGTTGCGAATCTGTGTACTAAATTCGATGGGTGTGGGAAGGCAGGCCTCGGGGTGCCGACCGCACGAGGACGCAGTGCGATAGGGGTCGGCGGTTTCAGAGAGAATCGGGGAGGAGAGCGAAGAGTGGAGGCCTAACCTTCTGAGCGCACAGTGGAGGGTCCGAATCGCGCCGAGACATCCGACGGGAGGAAGGAAGAAAATACAGACCGGACAGGGGCACGAAAGGGACCACCACGCGCTGGAATCATAGATATCGGAGGTGGGTGGGTCGCGAAGAAGATGGGACGACAGAGAGAGAAGCGTCGGAGCATCGGCGCAACCAGGCATCATGAAGGACTACTTCAGTGTCGGGCTCGTTATCTACAGCTTCCCATTGGCCGAGTTCCTGTTAACGAGTTCCAGAGTGAGTCACTTGCAATTGCTAGTTGCCGCGTAAGAGACACGTCGAATACAAGTAATACAGTAAATCCCTCAAAGACAGTGACACGGTGTAACAGAGCATACGTCTGAACATTCTGAACCCTCGGTCAGCCAGGACTCAGATATAGAACATGGACCCAGCCAGATTCGGATGAATACCGTCGCCCCACGCCTTCTTAACAGCCTCGAACGCCTTCTTCTGCTCTTCCTCCTTGTCCGCCTCCGGCTCCCACGTTGACGTTGTGGTCGTCTCGTCTTCAAACTCGGAGACCAAGAAATTATTCAAGTAGCACCGGCCACGCTTGCAAGCGAGATCGGCATAGAATGCCGGGGGCATGAGACTGACCGCCTTGGTGGCGCGCGCATAGAGATAGCTCGTCGTGTTAATGCCTTGCTGAATTTCGTCAGCACCGAGCTTGCTTTCATCATATAGGACAGTGTAATGTATGGACTTCGCGCAGCCCTGCAGACCTGCGTGGGTTTGGAGATAAAAGTCATAGTCGAAGCTGTGAACCATTGCTGAATTCTCACCGAAAGCGAATAAACGGATGACGCGTACACTGTAGTAATGCCCTGGTCAACTACGGTTCCAGGACGGGGGTTGCCACTCCTGTCCGTTAAATCGTCGGGGGGGTACATTCGGACTTGGTGGCGCCTGCCGCATATGACAATCGTCAACTGAGGTCGGTAAGGTTTTCCTTGAGGGCCACCTCTCGGGTTCACTCTCCCGAAAGCGTCGATTATCTGAGGAAGCTCTTCCTTGAGGATGGTGTTGAATTGTCCCTGCGACGCACTTCAATAGAGCAGGTTAAAGTGAAGATCGAAATCGCGCACGTTGGATACACCACTTCGAAACACGTATACCCGATCAGGGAGGGACTTGCTGACCTCTTGGTATCTCTTCAAGCGTTCGATCATCATCGCGGAGAGATCCGTGATCATCTGTTCATAGCGAACGTCATGCTACAGTACACCGTAACCGTGAACGATAGAGTACGCACCTCTGTCTTCGTCTCCTGGCACCTCAGGCTGGCTGGGAAATGGACAAAATTATTGTCTACACTGGCCACTACAGCCGCAATGGATGGTGTTCCCTCGATATCCCAAGGCCTGGGATGAGTGACGTCCATGCCAACCAGCATCGTCTTTGCCTTGGTCAACCACTGTAAGCTCCGATCGTCTATCTTGTGATTGATGCCTCCGAGCTTGGTATTCACTTTTAATGCGACGTTCGAGAGGTACTGATCCTCCATTCCGAATCGCCCAAAAACTTTGTCGGATAACATATGGACAGTATGTATCCCCAACTGGACATCACAGATACGTTTGATGCCGGGATAGATATCATCATCGCGCTTGGATAGAATGACAAGTATGAACGATGGACTTCCACGCTGAACTTGGTTAGTCTCGAGGATGAAGCGGATTGCAGAGAGAGATTGTCGTCTGCAAGGGTCAGCTTCGAGTTCTGCCAGGTCGACATTCAAAAGGGCCGGTGCGCTGTTGGGAGTGATGCCTGTCATCCCGCTCCTTTGGCATTTGCTAGCGAATCCTTTCCAAAGGGCAGTGAGCTGAGGGTCGCTGGGTCCATTGAAGACGCGGTATTGGTCCGTGATCATCAAAATCCACCATGATTTTACAACACCACCATGATGGAATTTGACGTCGAGGATGTTCCAACTCCCGTTGTTCATGTTTGGCAGCTTGCCGTCCCTATAGCTGACACTCGGAGGAGGGAGCTCCCGGAATGGGACAGCAGCCATATTGGGACTGACCGAGACACCAAAGTTGGTCAGCTTCTGGTTGTTGGGTGTCAGTCCCAGCAGTGGGAAACCCTGGTTGAGGATGGCCTGGGCACTTTCTGGGGGAGGTTTGCACGCGTAGCGAAGCATTTGCGTTGTCTGTTCATCACCAAGTTTGCCACGGAATGGCTGGCCAGGTAAAATCTCGCAGAGCTCGGGTGGTAGACAGATGGAGCGGTCGGTGTTTGGACCAGAAACATCGACGACGGGTAGGTCGGGGTATCTTAAGGTGATATTGAACTCTGCGCAAGTGGCGCAAGTTAGTTGGACAATTGCTCAATTACAACTTGTCGCACATACTTTGCTTGAAATACTGTTCAATGGTCAGCCTCGCGTTGAATTCGTCGCATTGAAAAGTAGTAGTCTTTGCCGTCGTGGACATGATCTTCTTTAATGGCTTTGTTGGCCGGTAGCCGATATAAGTGATGGACACTTTGAGCCTCTGCGCAAAGCGCCGAAGTATGGCCCCTTTCGACTGTCGTTGGAACTCCATGATGGCATCGGCGAGATTGCCCGGTTTATAGAATGCTGTCATGCAGACACCGACGTTGACCATGAGCTCTTTATAAACTGGCCGCGCCGACATGAAGAAACCCCTCCATGCCTCAACCCCGATGGAGAGGTTCATCGGGGGCTGCCCGTGGGCAGGAAAGAAATAACGATTCTTGCCAACACGAACTCCGTTGTGGGAGCCGTGGTGCTGTAGCACCAAATTGTGTGCGGACACGATCGGGGAAAGATCCCAATCTCGGGAATTGGGGTCGCCATTGATAAAGCTAGGACATTGCGGTGAGTGAGCGAACCGAGTTTGCGATGGTTTGTCTTACGAATTGAGTTCACTGGACTTGAGTTCCTGGGTGATAGTAATGGAGAAAGTATAGGGCCTTCCGTGTTGGCCAGGCGCAATGACCAAGAGGACAGGGATATCGAGCGGTTGGGGAAGCTTCTTTGAAGAAACCAGCCTGGCGCTACTATCATGAGCGATGAATGGTACGTATTCCTGCCAGCCTGGATGGGCGCTCTGCTCGAGTAACGT
>JBBPNB010000044.1:0-65634 GCA_038090635.1 Rubroboletus satanas
TCGGAGTGAGCTCTCTCCGCACAGCTCGCGGAAGATACGGAAGTTGCGCTTCGATGTACCGCCCATCCTGATATCGGAGATCCGGTGCATGTAGATGATACCAGCGAGCTTGGCGCCTTGCTCGTACCTGTGCAGCACGGGTGGGGTGTTTAGTCCAAGGTGGTTCTGTATCCCCCTCCCGATGTGAAGAAAGCGACTTACGTGTTGGATAGATACGCTGCGATGGACGAGAGGATGTCCGTGTCGCTGCGAGACGTATCGTCGAATCCGGGCGTGTCAATCAAGGTGACGATGCGCCCGTTGAGGAGAAACGGTTTGGACGTCCGTACTTCGGACGTACAGCTCTCCAGGCCACGACCCACAGGCAAGTCGGACCCGCTGGCGAGGTTGATAAACTGTATTTTTAAAAAATCTCAGTGGACCCGTTTTCCCATTTCCTTCGACGAAAGCCCACGTACGGTTGATTTACCACTTCCAGTGGCCCCCATCACTCTGTAAAATGGGCAACGTTAAGAGAACAATACGACCGGGATGCGTGGATGAAGATCGTACGCAATTCTGATCTCTTTTCCGCGAAGAGCCATGGCGATGTTCTGGCACTGGGCGAGTAGTATGAGTTTGGGGGGGGGATGTGTGCGGCTGGGTGTCCTTATATGCCCCGGAGTGCACCCAATTCACATTGCTCCGTGCCGCCGATCGGAGGACGCATGTTGTGGCACGCTCTCCAAAACGACGAGACGTGACAACACCTTTTCAGCGTTTCGTTGATCGGCTATTAGACGGCCACGATGAATCCTGCTGCTCTGAGCAACCCCTGAACGGCGATTTCGCGAAGCCACATTGTAGGTGGGCCTGCGGTGAACGAGAACGTTGTTTGAAGGACAATGTTGGCACCAATACCTCGCTGGCATGCTTGTCCAAGGCTATGAGACACATGGGATTGGTGGAGTCGTCCAAGAGTATGCTACGCGAAAATTGCTAAACAAGACGACAATAAACACGAGGAGTATGACGAGCCAGCTCGAAACGAGTACATAACGTGACGCTGCTGGGTGGATCACCCCTCCTTCACCTGCAATTCCTCCTCAAGCCTGCGTAATTCAGTCTGGTACTCAGACCCAAGCCGAGATGCTTGGCTCTGCGCCTTTTGCAGCTCGGTCTCTACCTTGTACACTTCTTCCAGGAGCTCTCTTCGCGTCTCCTCGTCCTGGCTGCGCTCAGCGTCGGCCATCTCTTCCCTGAGAGCTTCTAGCTCTTTCTGGTGCCGCGCGGAGAGTTCCGACATCTCCTTATCAAGCTGCTTGTATGCGGCTGTCTGGGTGATATCCATGCCTTCTCCCAACTCTCGTTGGATTTGGAGCACCACGGGCTCCTTGTCGACCAAGTTCTGGATGATCTGGTGAGCGGACTGCCTGGTATTACCGTGCCGCAGCATCTTCGCTTGCTTATCAAGGATTGGCTTAAAGAAGATGTCCTTCGTGGCGAGTTCCTGCTCTCTGGCGTTTCCATCCTCCGCAGTGACTGTGCCCCACCTATTAGTGACGATGATCACGTTGGGGTAGGCTTCTTCGCCGCAGAGTTCCTGGAACATTCTGAAATCACGCCGGGCTGAGCCCCCGACCCTCAGGTCAGAGATTCTCTGCATGTAGATGACACCGGCAAGGCGTGCACCCTGCTTGTTGCTGTGGAGTTGGTCAGCCAGTGGTGCATACGCCTGAATGCAACCATACGTGGTGACCAGGTAAGCAGCAATGAGCTTCAGGACGTCGGTGTCCGTCAAGTTCGTATCGTCGAATCCGGGCGTATCAATCAAGATAACTTGCTGTCGGCCCACGTAAAAGGGCACTGACGTCTGTACTTCATGGGTGCAACTTTCCACACTGGCGCCTTCTTCGAGCTTGGACCCCGACGCCAGGTTGATGAACTAAAGTCGAGCCATGAGTGGTTTAGCCTCATCGAAATTAACCAAAGGACAAACCGTCGTCTTCCCGCTACCAGTGGATCCCATGACTCTAATGTGACTGATAAGCACACCTGTGGGAGGACGACCACGGACAGAACGACATACGCAATGTAAATGGTTTCGCGAACTGGTGGAACTAGTGGGGACCTTGGAGACTTTGGCTCCTCGTCGGCAAACTTCTCCAGTTGCTTGCGTCTGGTGCATGCCAAGATTTGGCCCA
This sequence comes from Rubroboletus satanas, assembly GCA_038090635.1. Taxonomy (NCBI): domain Eukaryota; kingdom Fungi; phylum Basidiomycota; class Agaricomycetes; order Boletales; family Boletaceae; genus Rubroboletus; species Rubroboletus satanas. The sequence goes on from JBBPNB010000044.1 coordinate 2,184, forward strand.
TAGTTGGTGAGTTGTGAGAGAAGAATGTGAACTCTGGCGAGCGAGATATCCGGGACGGAACTGGCGTTTAATGCAGCACGTGTTGGCCTAGTGTTGTATCACATCGGGCCACGCGATGGATTCGCCTTGCGTTGAAGGGGTGCTCAGAAGCGTGGCTTCCATTTGTCTGGTGCTATTGCTGTGATTCTGTAATTCATGTGAACACGCGTTTATGCCGTTGGATGGACAACTGTCTGCGTGCGAGCGCAGTCGTTCTGAGGAATGCGACTCTTGGCGAAATTCGGAATAGATGGAACAGCTTTGGAGGTCGACTTGTTCGAAAAAGAAACGAAGGGGTATGGGTTGATTGAGGAAGACAAGAAGTTCATGAACCGTGCTCGCTGATAAGGGCGCAGAAAGTTCTGGGGTCGTTTCCAGCAGAACGATCGCTGAGAATGTGACTGTCGACGAATTCGAGAAGAGCCAAGGGTGGTGAGATAGCAAAGATGGATCATCCATCGGGGGGGACTGCGTTCCCGCCATGAGATGAAGGTCCCTCGCCGCGTGTTCGCCTTTCCTGCCCCGGCTGCCCGCACGACCAAAACTCCCTCGCCTCAATGCAGCTAGTCCAAGAGTCCTGCGAAAGACGACGTCCAATACTCACTGAAAATTCCACGATGAGCTCGCCGTACCGCAAGGCGACGATGGCGTGTGATCTAATCTGCTCCGAAAAAAAAAAAGTGGCCTGATGTTGACGACAACATGCTCGCGCTATAAAAATTTGCCCGCTCCGCATCCTTGTTCTCTTCCCCGTCGGGTCCCACTTTCTTTGCAATGGACATCGTCCTACATTTCTGCGACGAGTATGTTCTCGACAACGTCTGGGCGCGTCTCGTTCCGCTCGCGGACCCTCTCGCAGACCACCCCTCTCAGTCCTTCCTCGCCGCCAACGCCTCAACGATAGCGCTTCTGCCGCAGTCTGCATGGCCGCGAGATTACATCCCCAGACAATTATTGTCGCTGCTCGTGGTCACGCTGGTTGGCATCCACCTCCTCTACTTCATTTTCGCCGGTCTTTCCTACCAATTCATTTTCAACCACGAAATGATGCGGCATCCACGGTTCTACAAAAACCAGATTAAATCTGAAATTCAAAGCAGTCTGAAAGCGTTTCCTACAATGACGCTGCTGACGCTTCCCTGGTTCGAAGCCGAGGTCATGGGGTATTCCCGGTTATACGACGACGTGTCTGAGTACGGATGGCTCTACTTTGCCTTCTCAATCCCCTTGTATGTATATTTTCATCCACCGTTGCTCACGCTGACACATGTCCAGCTTCTTGTTATTCACTGACTATCTCATATACTGGGTCCATCGCATTCTGCATCATCCCACGCTTTATAAGACTATCCACAAGCCCCACCACAAATGGATCAGTGCGTGGCATATATTCTCTTGTTTCCCATCGGCTGACATACTTCCCTCAGTACCGACCCCTTTTGCATCCCACGCGTTCCATCCTGTGGACGGATATTTACAGTCCGTGCCGTACCATCTCTTCGTATTCCTATTCCCCCTTCACCGATGGTTGTACCTGGGGCTCTTTGTGTTTGTCAACTTTTGGAGTATATTGGTATGATGAACCCCTTTGCACCTGTGACGTGTATCTTAATATTCACCTGCACAGATTCATGATTCCGATATGATTACCGGCCATCCCCTTGAACACGTCATCAACGGTCCCGCACATCACACGTTGCATCACCTTTACTTCACGGTTAACTACGGTCAGGTACCCGCAACCCTTCTTGATAGAGTAATTCACGGCCGCTAATCCCCTATCAACAGTACTTCACGTTGGCGGATCGTGCGGGTGGTTCGTATCGCCAGCCAGAATCACGGCTTGACCCGTTGCTGGAAGTTCCCAAGGAGAAGACATTATGAGTTCCCTATAGCTTAAGGTGCTCTTCCATAGACTGATCTCGAGTACATCTACCTCGGATCTACTAATGTGTATACTTTCAATGCGTGCCCAGTCGAGCTTCATGTTGTCGATTGAGCGACGCCGAACCTACATTTATTAGTTGATCCACGAATGTTATCCTACTCCCATCATGTCCAATGTTTAATTCTCGTCGGCGACACAGACTGCTTTGTTTACCTCCTTGTAAGTATGCGCGTCACCCGTGTCTTACATCTGTCGATACCTACCTTGAGATCCCCCGTGGCGATGCCGTCAACGATGAATTGCAGCAGGTTGTGGAGATGTTGGTTGTCGCGGAGAACATGGTGAGGTGCTGTGAATGACGTTATGGAGTGGCATGGCGGGGGGATGTCTGGCAAGATGCACTTTGTAAGGATCCAACGCGGTCATCATGTCAAACGCCTTGCAGACCCATTCCCTTGAAACGTGTCCAATCATGCGGAGAACCCCAACGCAAGCACATGAGTCAACCAGCGTTGGAACCTCCGATGAGCTCGATGCGCTTGTCAGCGCCCTTTTGGCCTGTCAGATGTCCCCAAGGCTGCGACGTCATCCAAGGCGTGCATGTGCGAACGACGAGGGCTAGCCACGAAGGAACATACCCTGTGAGATGGGTCTCTAGGATGGCGGCGAACTGCGCCCAGGTTATGCCCGGGGAGGCGATACCGAAGCATGCGGTACCAGCGTGAACGCGGCGTATCCACCTGGGGATACAATTTCAATAGTGGTGAAGGCGATGAGTGAGAAGAAGACAGACCATCGAACTGCCTCTCTACGCCGTCCATGATGGCGGCCACGACACTGCCCTGTTTCCAGCTGCCTCCGCTGGCGGGTGAAGAATTGTGAGCAGGCCAGACATACGGGTGGCGTGAGAAGGAGTGCCGCCTCGTCCACGTCGACTGGTACTGACCGCTATCCTTTCCAGTTTCTCGGTGCCATGTCTTTCTTTGGCGCGGCGGCCGAAAAGGACATTGAAGTCCCAGAGCCACCCTCGGATTCCATATCCTCGCTCGCATTTTCCTCTGCTGCCGACTATCTCGCTGTCGGCAGCTGGGATAACAATGTAGCTTGTATTTTCCTTCATATCTCGCCAGCCATTGACCGGCGATCCAGGTCCGTTTGTACGAGGTCGGCGCAGGTGGTCAGACACAGGGCAAGGCCATGTATGCCCACCAGGGGCCCGTACTCAGCGTTTGTTGGAACAAGGTGGGTGCCATATCATCCCCCGTGCCATCGAAATCCTCTCAGTCATCCAAAAGGAAGGCAATAAAGTGATCTCAGGCGGTGCAGACAATGCCGCACGCATGTTCGACATCACAAACGGCCAAACATCACAAGTGGCGCAACACGATGCGCCAATAAAAGTCGTCAAATGGATAGAAACACCACAAGGCGGCATTCTAGCCACCGGCAGTTGGGACAAGACACTCAAGGTCTGCGCACACCGCCCATTAATCTCGATCGAGGTGCTAATCCCACCTTTTCACCGTTGGACAGTACTGGGATCTCCGTTCAGCAACTCCAGTCGCCACAGTGCAGTTACCGGAACGTTGCTACACCATGGACGCGCAATATCCTCTCCTTGTCGTTGGCACTGCGGAGCGTCATATTCAAATATTCAATTTGACAAATCCATCCACAGCGTACAAGGTCCGTCCATGATGTCACAGATCCAACTGCCCCCCTTTAATGTTGGCGGATGCAGACCATAACATCTCCCTTGAAGTGGCAGACGCGTGTAGTCTCCTGCTTCACCAACTCCCAAAGTAGTGGCTTTGCCGTCGGCAGCATCGAAGGTCGCGTGGCCATACAGTACGTCTCTGCCAGAGGCACCTTTCTCGTGGTTAACATGCCGTTTACACAGATACATCGAGGACAAGGATAGCACGTGAGCTTTTTCGCCAACCAGGAGCTGCAAGCCTCTGACGTTGGTCGCAGAAATAACTTTTCGTTCAAATGTCACCGCAGAGATCAGACCCCAAACGCAAAAGATCAATCGTTGGTGTATGCTGTGAACGACATCTCGTTCCACCCTGTCCACGGAACTTTCTCTACCTGTGGTGCGCTTCACTCCCCCACATTGCAATCTGTTTTCGCTGATGGCCTGCTTGAATAGGCTCCGATGGAACCATCCATTTCTGGGACAAGGACGCGCGCACGCGGCTAAAGAGTATGTTTTAATGTACTGGACGTGTAGCGACCTGCTCTTACCCTTGTGTTGCGCAGCGTTCGAAGCTACGCCCGGCCCGATCAGCGCTACGACGTTCAACCGCAACGGCACGATCTTTGCGTATGCTGTCTCCTATGATTGGTCGAAGGGACACAGTGGAATGACCCCGGGTCATCCAAACAAACTCATGTTGCATGCATGCAAAGAGGAGGAGGTGAAGAGGCGACCAAAGAAATAGATGAAATCGTACTGCCCTTGCCAGTAAGCGTAACTTACATCGAAGTTTGTACATGCATGCTTGCTCGGTCGTCTTTAATGTACAGTAATACCATCTTACCGCTGATACTTGGCACGGCTCTGCTTCGTCCTGCTGGACGCTCGAGTGTTCATTTTTCTTTAATTTCAGGTCATGGGTTCATTTCAATGCGTTGAAATGAATCACAGTCAGAGTGACCCGAGATACTTGCCATGCCACCAGGTATAGTACATACAGAAGAATGACAAAAAGAAAACATCATACATCTGCCCGCAGATACTTTGCAACAATCTCCGAAACGCGATCGTCGACTTGAGACAAGACCATGATCGTCTCGTCCTGAGAACAAAGCGTTCATAATATGAGAAATCAAACGAAAAAAAAAGTCCGTCCGCTCACCCAGAGTTTGGCAGAAAAGGCCTAGCCCTCGGCGGTGGACACGAAATCGCACTCTTCAGCGACCTGGCAAGAGGACAGATACCGACCGTGCAGCGAACGTTCTTCACCAGCGACGGCGGCGTGGACGAGCGTCTTGCTCCCTTCCTCTGTCGAACGCACGAAAACACGTTTCGAAACACGGGAAGAATCCAACCCATGTACCACTTGTTCTCCACTGAACGAAAAAGGCGCGAGCAACAATAACCTGGGTTCACCGTGCAGGCAGCGACGGGGGTCAGGAAGACGCGCTGCGAGCTCCCGAACGAAAACAAGCCCTAAAACTTGAAAAATGCCCACCAGTCAGCCAATTTTTTTCCTTTTCTTGTTGGAAAAGTTGTGCACGCATGACGTTGGGTGGCTCACGTTTCGTGACGTTGTAGCGAGCGATACTTGATCGTGTGTCAATCTCAATCATCACTTGGGCATGTATAACGAAGATGACGGACCTGGAGCCAAATTTCTGATTGTTGATGGTGTCGAGGATGTTGGTCCATGTCTCCGGGTTTTTCAAGCTGGAAGCACCGAGATAATGCCCGAGGCTCGACACGACAACCAAGCGTGGCGTGGAATCTGCAGTGGAAGCGTTCACCAAGTATGGCAGGAGCAGGATGCTCAACAATGCAGTGGACAGATAATTAACTTGCAACCTAACGCGAGTGAATATTTCAAAAAAGACGAAAAAAACGAAGAAATCGCAACATGTACGGACATCATTTCCCAACCATCCGGCGTCTGAACATAATCGGGACGAAACACGCCAGCGTTCGCGAGGAACGCGTTCAATACCCCATCCCCTTCTGCCGCGAACCGATTGGCAAAGGTGCGTACGTTTTCAAACGAATCCAAGTCGAGTGGCCAGGCAGCCACGTTGGGGCCAGCGACGCCGGGGCCCGCAGCTGCTCGCTCGAGGATGGCTTTTGTCTTTTTTTTTTTCAAAAAAAGGGGATGCGATAAGCGTTCCCAACCACGTCAGTCCTCTCACCCGAAAAACGTGTCGTTTAAGACTTGGCAAATATAGACCTACTCATATGTCCGCGTCAGTTCACACTGGGCCGAATCTCTGCTCGTTGCGACGAGCAGCCTGGGCCCCATCTTGGCGAGGTGTACCGAAGCTTCGAAACCCAATCCGATGTTGGACCCAGTCACCATGAACGTCTTGGACCTGACATCGTCCACTGCTCTAGGTAGAGGGAGCGTCGATCGTTGCTCGCGGAAAAATCGACGTAGGCTGAACACTGCCATACACATACAGGTGCTGGATGGGAGAAGATCGGGAAACGAATGAAAAGGAATAAATTTTATACGATGCGAAAATGATTCAAGGGGGTCAACTTTAATTTCCCTGATGGAGGATACGTACTTGCATTACTGACATGGTGACATGGTGAGATTGTCATGGACGTCGAGTAGAACCATTTGGACGATTTGAGTACCCTAATGCACCGGTATCCACGAGTCAGCCCCTTCTGTACTAAGTTGCCAGGTAGGTGAATGGGTCCCCTCTGGCTCAAGGCGGGTTGGCGTAATGGTAACGCGCTAGTTTCCGGCGCTAGAGATTCTGGGTTCGAGTCCCAGGCCTGTCGCTTTTTATAATTCCTCTCGGCTCACGATTTGTGCAGATGAATTCGACTTTTTATACTCTGATAGTACTTACAGACTACTCTTACACAATTTGAACGACACTGACCGGTACGGACGCCCGATCGCATATCACTGTCCATTTTCGAATACAGGAGTCTCAAAGGTGCCATCAGGATCTAAAATGCGCAGTTAATCCACAATTAGGCAACATGGATTTAATGTGGGCTTACCTCGTTCTTCGCGGTAAATGTATGCTTTGTCCTTTGCTGCGAGGTGCATGATATTACTCGCTGTCTCATGGGCCGCGGTCGCGACCTTTGCGTTGTAGAATGCTCCAGCACGGACAGCGGCTGCAGCCACATGATATCTCGAAACGTTGTTGCACAGCATCATCTGAATACATCTTGTCAGTTATGGACCGATAAAGCAAAAGTAACAAAACGAACGTCGAAAGGAGATGTCGTGGTTCCTTCTTCTTGATACCTATTCACCGTCATTACCAAGGAGACCCAGTCAGGAAAGTGTGGCAACTGACCCCCCAATCGTTATCCTTCCAATATTGGGCCGACCAAACAACAAACCCTTTAGCTCGATTGGATAGCTGTGATAGTTGATGATGATGGGTCTATCCGGAGTGAAAAGCGAATCAAAGTCCTCATTGCTGAGTGCGTGAGGGTGACTCCCCGACGGACCGAGAATCATTAGATCCGTCACATTCACGACGCGTACTCGGAGGATAGGGCTGATCTTGCGGAGGAGAGCTGCTGCTGCAATCACTTCGAACGTAACCTCTGTGCCGATGCCAACAAGGACGCTGGACGAATTGTCAGAAACATATTACAAAGGCAACGAACTTTCGTACACATCTGGACTCACTCCTCCATCGACGCTCGCAAATTTCCAAACAGAGGCGCCAGCCACGCAATGCTTCACGGGAATTAGTTGTATGTCATCCAAAGGCAACCAAAGCACGTACGCGATCGGCCTCCTCCGGACTTAGCCATACTGTGGTCGGCTGCTTACTGCCAACCATGAGATTAATGTAGTTTTTGGCCCTCAAACAATGCGCCATAGTAGAAAGAAAACAATTCGCATCAGGTGGGAGGTAAACGCGTGCAAGTCTCGGTTTCAGGTCGAGTAAAGCACCAATGAATGAAGGATTCTGGTGCGAGAAACCATTGTGCTCCTGTCTTGCCCAGGTGGAGGTCTCCAGATAATTGACAGAGCCAATGTCATGGCGCCAATCAGTCTCAAAAGCCTAAACGATGAAAGTTAACGCATTGCAAAAGACGAACGGACGATACGAACCATCTTCACAAACTTGCTATATTGTACCACCATGGTGTGGACGATGCCTATGAAGGCTTCGTACGTCGGGAAGAGGGCTGTCCTTCCTGTAAGTGTGTATCCCTGGAGCATACCCTGGCAAGTGTGTTCCGAGAGGATTTCGATAACGCGCCCTCCTTGAGCACGGCAAGCGATGTCCCACTGAAAGTTTCGCCCGGTGACGTCGAATACAGCATCGAGCTTATTCGAAACTAGCTCGTCGGGAGAGAATATCCTAAAATTGGATGGATTACTGGAAAACAGGTCTAAGTTTCAGCAAAGAAAGCAAGATATGAGACGCTCACTCTTTAATGACCTCACGAAGAAAGTTTCCTATTGTTTTCATGCAGCTTGCCTCGCGACCGCTTTTCACACTGAATGGCGTCCAGTTAGGAACTGCCAACGGCTGGAAGGCTGCATACGCCTCCTTCCTAAAGCCGAGCCTCTTCTCCTTGACATCAGGAATAATCTCCGTGACGTCGTTCGTGGGTGCACCTTCGGTCTCGCCTGTTGCGCTGTGGATAACGAAGAGCTCCTCGGGACGATAGCTGGCCAACCACTCTTGTAGCAACTTGAGTTCTTCTTCCGACGTCTTGGCCATGGGAAGCGGTACTTGATGTGAACGGAATGAACCTTCTACAAACTCCCCATACAGCTCTTTAGGACCCGTCCAGCCTTTCGGTGTTCGTAAAATCAGCATTGGCCAACGAGGCTTAACAATGGGTTTCCCTGAGCGTGCTGCGCGCTGAATACGGGAAATCTCGCCGAGGGCCCATTCCATAGCCCCAGCAAGATCGCGATCGATATGTTGCAAGTTGTCAACGATACAAACTTGGTAGCCATAACCACTGGAAATGTAGTTGTAAATGCCAGACGCACATGTTTAGGATGGTGCCATGCTAACCTGAACAGTGAGATCAACTCCTTATCGTCCATACATCCAAAGATGGTACGTTCTGAAATCTTGAACCCATTGAGGTGTAGGATAGGGAGTACAGCGCCTGATTCTGCAGGATCAATATATTTGAAGCCATGCCATGCGGCTGCAGTGGGGCCGGTCTCGGCTTCTCCATCACCGACAACGCAGGTCACGACGAGGTTCGGATTGTCCATGACAGCGCCAAATGACACGCTGAGAGCATATCCCAACTCTCCACCTTCGTGGATACAGCCAGGTGTCTCGGCATTGATATGACTGAAAAACGGTCAGCGCCAAATGAAGGGACTGACGGAGAGCTCGCCTTGGGAATCCTCCGGGGGTGCTGAATTTCGTGATGAGCCTCGTCAAGCCAGCTTTATCACGAGAATAACGGGGCCAGAAAGATGCGAGTGATTCTTCCAGCCAAAGACAGGAGAGAATGGCAGGTGCGCCGTGACCTGGATTAGCCAGGAAAAGAAATCAGTGCTACACGGACCGAATGCGTTCTCGGGAACAAAAACCAACCTGGCCCTACGACAAGTAGCGCATCGATATCAGTCTTCTTGATGAGGCGGTTCAGATGCGCATACACGAGGACGAGGCCGGGACAGGTTCCCCAGTGCCCAAGTAAGCGAGGCTTGATGTCGTCCGAGGTGAGCTTTCTCTCGAAGAGAGCATTGTCTCTCAAGAAAATCATAGCTAAGGACCGCGGAGCTGAGTACGAAAGGACGAGAGAATCAAATAGGGGCTAAATACCGGCAGCGATGTAATTCGCAGCTCGCGTGAACTTGCGGAGGGAGGTGAGTTCATGAGGAGTGATGACCGAGCCAGTGGCGGCATGTGCGCGACAATCCAGTACGGCATCGGGGAGACGGGACGGGTCAGGGGGCGGGTTGGGTTGGGCGAGACGCTGAGCGGGCATTGAGCAGTGATGGGCAATTGGGCAAGTAGATAGGAGAGTTTACTGGTCCTTTATATCGCATTTCAACTGGCATGACTCAGCGGAGATGAGATGAAGGTCGAGCCTCCACAGGCGCCTACGGGCTTTCCTTATTTATCACTCTACTTCCGTAGGTTTCGTTGGAACTTTTAATTTCATTTGGCCGTGTGATCCTACTACGACAACGCGAAGCTCGAACAATATTGGTGCCGACTGCGGCCAGCAACGACCGCCCTATCAGCCGTGCCAACTGTAGCAGTGCCGTCGACGCCGCTGGTGGATTCGAGGGGAACGAGGTTGATAAAGGTGCATAATATGGGACAACTTTTGCTACAGTTACTGTGTTGAAGCACGGGCCTATACGACCCAGCCCAAGCCCAAGCCCACCATCTGGGCCTGACCTGACCTGAGATCCGATCAGCCTGGGCTTTCAGGCTTTCAGGCCAGGCCAGGCCCATCACTAGCCCCCACCTTCTACTTCCTATCTCCTTAATTTGCAGCTCTGAAACACATGATGGCCAGGTGTCTCAAGCCGAGAACGCTCTGGATGGTTGGGAGGTGACTGGTGTCCTCCAGTGCTCAAACTGTATGGATGTCACGTTGCTTCTCAGCCCCAATGTTGAGACTCACATGTTACATTTTCGAGGCCATCAACGCGGAAGACCTGTCGTGGATGCAAAGGGGGGTTAGCAACAACTGTGATTGTGCCACACGCGTCGCTGAGCTAGGCTCCATATCACTACCTTTCTGCTTGTTTTGAATCTATACGAATGAGCAGCTCGCCAAAAGTTACCAGAGTTGTCTCGGCAAAGTCGACCTCCCAAGAAACACACTCCCTCATAACGCATACTTTGGAATGTGTCCTAACATGTATGCAGTACGTGGGAGTCGACTGTGTGTTCATCTGGAACGTGCAACAATTGCTCAAAACCTATTTAACAGTCAGAGCACAACACCTGCGAATAAATCGTCCATAATTATTGTTCAAAACCTGTACAAAGCCCAGTATGAATGGTCCGTGCAAAGAGTGTCAAGTAATAGCTATCTCAGACAAGAACGTGACGGCGTGGTGCGGGCAAGTCCAACAGTCTTCACAACATTAGCAACGACAGGAACAAATGCTAGTGCTAGAATATCCATACGCCTGCGCAGACAGCCACGAGGAGTGAGATGCCAAGCGCAGCGACCGGCGCTCGGAACGTCCGAGCACCACTCCACCCTGGAGGTACTCCGAGAACCACAGAGGGTTCCGTGAGGTGATACGTGGATGTGACAACCTGACCTTGTGCGTTGGTCTCAATTAGGGTATATTGATCCGAAATAATTGGGAGCGCAGTTGCACCCATTGCGGGCGAAGCAAGCATTGGTAGGTACGTGCTGGTCGCGAGTTCTGAGTCAACGATTTCGCCCAAAATCGCAGCGACAGAAGTGTTGAAGGCGTAAGGCGGCGTCGTATACGTCGGAGTCCCCAAGAGGTAGTTGGGTAGCGTGGTTGCTACGGTGGCAGACGCAGAGGAGAAGAACGACGCAATGATACCAGGGGACTCGACAGGCGTCGAAGAGTTTGTGAGCGCGTACAAACCAATCATCGGAGGTTGAACATAATCAATGCCGTAGCTGTACAGGTGAGTGTGCGAACGCAAGGGAGAAGATTCGTACTCTACCTCCAGACAGAGTATACAGTGCGCAAAAACGGCGTTCCTAAGGAAGTCGTTATAGAAGCAGTTGGCAAGGAGGAGTGGCCACTCTTACCAAGCTGCCAGTCAATACCATCTGCGCTAGGCGGCGAAGCTTTCGGCCAAGACAAACATAGATTGGGATCGCCTGCCGCAGGACCGATGAGATAGTCGGTAGGCTGAAGAACGAACGCAGTCCCATCTCTGCTACATACGTTAGCGGGAACTTATGGAAGGAGGCCGTCGCATACCCAAAACTAAATGTCATGGTCGCAGATGAGGTACAAGGGATCGCCCATTGTCCAGCTGAGGCTTATTCAGTTAATCATTGGAATGTTCGCTCATCTCTACTCACTCTCATCTACAAGCCGACTCGCAGGGAAGAGTGCATACAGTCGCGTCACCTAGGAAGTAGAGGTGAGTTCGATCGTGTACATACCCCTACTCGAGATAACCCACATCTTGGTAGGGTCCGTACAATCCAGGGGTTCCTCTATGTAGACTCACCCTCAGCATGCCATATCCATGATCAGATTCGATCACACTTACACATCTAAAAGTGCAATCGAAGAATTTCCAGTTGGTCCAGGATACGTGGGTATCGGGGTTAGCGCACTCCCATTTACCTACCAGAAGGTGAGCAAGGACCAACTAGCATTTCGTATGGTACATACCGCGAAGCCCGTCATATGAATGGCCCAGTACATATATCCCGAGGTATTTGTGTGTGTTCCTACCGGAGAAAAGGGAACTACCTCATTCCAGACAATCTTGCTCGCATTCTGTACGACGGAGACATCAATAGCCCCTGGAAGTTGTCGGTGGGTCTAATAAGCCTGCTAGTCGATGTGACAGAATTGCCCTTCACCTAACGCGAGCGTTCCAGTTGAGTTTCGTGTCAAGCGCAGTCCAAAAATGGGGTAGTCGAGTATGCCTTGTTGAGACAAGCTTGCAAGAAACGGTGGGGCTGCAGACCACAACAGTCGATGGGTTTGAGAACATCAACCTCACACACGAAAACACGCACCATTCGGGGTAGATACATAAATTTCCGACAGTCGAGGAAACCCAAGCCCGAGAACACCACTGACATCATCAATGAGTGTGACATTCGAGTTAGTCACCACCCCTACGGGTTTAGAGAAGGTTGCGGTCGGTCATTGAAACGCCACGAGGAACCAGCGTGCTCACCGAAAGCTTGACTGGGCACCGTAACATTCGAGACCTCGACGGACTCCCTTGCAACAAATCCCGATGTGCCTTGAGGAATCCACGATGTCATTCGATAGCTCGACAGCAGGAACGCCGAGAAACACTTACTGGTACCATCAGCATAACTAAGGCTGAACGCGGTAGCGTTGTTGTTGACCGAAACGAACGTCGGCGACGCATACGTTAATGGGTATTTTGGAACCGCCGAGCATGTTTTGGTGCTACAGGCCGTTGAGACCAACCAGACTACCAAACGACACCGTTTTTCAGCAGAGGCAGAGTATATAGAGAATCCCGACGAACAGTCAGATGACCCGGTGTCTATTGACGCGCGAAAGCTGATTTTGCCTGCTTGAATGACAGTATAGTAGGTACTTCGAGGAATGAGGGTGCCAGTTTCTACCAGTTATGAACGAGGGCTTACCCGTCGTCAGCTAATGAGACAGGGGAAATTCCATTGGTGGTCGGCGCAGTACTGTTGGACTGAGATGCATTTGACGCTAGTTGGCCCACCTGCAAACTCGGCAGGGATGTCGATGAGTTTGCTAAGGCTATTCCCAGGCAACAAGCAAGAACGAATAAAGATGATGCTGAGAACGAGGGCGACATCTCAGTTCTTGCAGTGAGCATCTACTGAGACTCCAACATCCGACGTGGCTTCACCAAGAGTGCTTGCAAACTCTGTAGTGAGATGAAGAAAGAGCTTGCCGCGTTGATCAAACAAAGTAACGTTTGACTGCGACCGGGGTAATAAACAATGACCGGGGGCTCACCATGGGGACAGCCTAAACACAAAAGGAGGTGGACATGTGCTCAATCAAAGGATTTCTAATATCGCAGAGCAACTTAAGTATTCGGAGTATAGGAAGACAGGTATCCATAAACACACATAACTACACGTGTAATACATCCAAAAATTCCAGAACGAACAAGGTCGCGGGGAGAAAGCGTACGCTGTAATAAGACGAGGCTGAAAGACGAAGAAGAAGGGGAAAAGGAGTGACGGGTATGACAGAATGAATACGGCATAAGTAAAGAGATGAACTTCTCAAAGATAGGTGTAGAGTGTCCAGGAGAATCGTTCACCGCTTAGCGAAGACCTTTTTCAGAAGAGCAAGCACCTTCGGCACGTTCAGTTGAACATACTCCAGGTCCAGCAGATGCTTGTTATCTTTTTGCTATTGGCTCGATTGAGTATTGCGTCAGATAGAAAGGGCAGGTAAATACCTTCTCCAATAGATCATCAATTTTCAGGTCCATCTCAAGAATCGCTTTCTCCCGTCCCTTGTAGTGTAGTGAGATGATGAAAGTTCCGGGACTTGGTGATGTAATATTAAAGTAGATGTTCGGGCGGCTACAGCAAAGGGCCAGAGTCAGACAATAACACTCATGGACCCAGAACTCACCGATTGTCTGGGACGTTGCTCTCAACGATGATTCCTTCCTTCTCCAGTTGTGCATGAGTGAACCGATAGGGACCAAGGACAACACTCCGTGAGGGCTTCCTCTCTCTCCCGCCAACGGTGACAACACCGACACCGGTCGTGCTTCCCTTGTCCTTGGAAGCAGTTAAGCGGACGTTTTGGAGGTATGCCTTGTACTGTTCAAGCTGCGAACGCAAGTAACTGTTGTGATCACAAATCGTTTTGTAGACGGCCTCCAGAGACTTGGTCTCTAGCAGCACCTTGTCGCGGAGATTACCCAAATGAACAAGTTCTGCAGACACCTCTTCCTGCATGAGCTTATAGCCATCTGCCTGATCGATGATCTTTAACTCCTCGAGCTCGCGCAGCATCTCCTTGACCTTGATACCCTTGCGCACAAGAGTAGCATCTTTGGTGGTCGCCGCGCGTTCCGCTAGCGCTGCGAGATTGCAAGGCCACTTTTCAGTAGCATGGGGGAGAGAGCGTATGAGTTGGACGAGGATGGACTTTGTTTCCATGTATAGCATGTCACTCTGTGAGATCGAGTCCATAAGTGCCGTGTGGAGGTCTTGGACAGGAGTCTCCCAGCGACTGTATAAGTTCAGCTCAATAGTGCGATTCTCTTTACGAGGGACCTGGGACGGAGCAGCGCCAAGTTCATCGGTAAGAATACGCAGATGTTGCTTGTCATTCGGTGACTGCACGGTACTAAGTGAGGGAATCCTGTTCAGCGATCAACCTACTCACCAGGGTTTCGATATGCTGCAAGATCAATGCGTGGGTATTGTACAGTTCATTCATAGTAATGTGAATCGTAAGATCCTTCTTGGAGAGTGCCATGTATTGATCCATCTGGGTGCAAACGTTGTCGAAAAGCCCGAGTTCCAATCAAAGGATCACGCACCTCCAGAGTGTCATAGAAGTCGCCAACCTCGCACAGGCTATTGAGGAACTGGTTAATCCGCGCCTTGTTATTCTCGACGAACGGATTCAACGTGATCATGTATGCCTCCTTTGCGTAAGACGGCTTATTCGCAAGGTTCTGGAGCATCTTTGCTATCTATAGAATGCGAGGTTGAGAGGTATCCATGATGTATATTCCCAGAAACGACGGCTCACTAATGTCAATGTCCGCCGAGGATGTTTAGCGGGCACCCCATCGACTAACATGTACGCCTGGGGCGTGACAATCGCAGGATTAATGAAGCGCAGGAAGAAGAAGCCACCGATGAGAGAGCAAATGGCATAATCTGTGGCCTCTGGATATTTTCGCTGTCGATCATGTCAGAAGGTAGGAATGATCATGAGGAAAAGCTATCATACGCGAGTCAGACTCCTGATTTGCTTGCAAATCCACCGAATGCCGTAGGGAACACTTTCCATACTCTCGATGATGGTGACGAGGAAACTGTTGGCGATCTCCATTAACATGGTTAGTCGAGGGGCGATGATCGCTTGAACGTCGGCGTTTTCTGCCGCAACTTCGGGAGGAACGCCACGGGGAAGATTCGGGGGTAGTGTACCGGTCTCTTCCTCAATTTGATTGATCATTTGCTCGTAAACCTAGTCAAAATGTTCGTTGAAGAGGGAAACACTGAAGAAAGACCGAATCACCTTGACGGGATTTATCTCAAGGTTAAGATCTTTGTGCTCTATGAGACTGTTGATACGCTCTGCTAGAACACCCTTGAGGTAGCTTTGACCCGGACCTCGACGAGTGTAAGTGGTCATCATGCGGGAGACAGGGGTGTTGGCTCGCAGTAGGGAGCCGAATTCTGTGGCAGTCTCGAACTGGGCGGATAGGACGGACTGGAACATGGTAAGGAGCAAATGCTCCTCGCGACTCTCGTACTGGTTGCCATAGAGAGTGAACATGACAGTCTGGAGAAGAGTGTCAATTTCGGACAAGCTGACGAGTCGACAGAGGTTGGCGATATGGCGGGGCTCGGACTGAAGGAGGAAAAACAGATTTGAATATTGCTGGAGCTTGCGATCATCGGGATAATGACCCTCGGTTGGATCGACGTCCTCCAGTGTCCGTTCGACTTCACGTTGCTAGATGGTGGATAAGATATGGTGGGCAAAGGACAAAGAGTGTGCGGACGCACTTCGTCAGCTGCCATCCGATTCTGGATGAGAAGGGCTATCCGCGAGTCGAGGTAACGAACGTCCCGTTCAAGGACAAAGTTTTTCTTTGACTGGACAGATATCTTTCCCTTGAGGTCGCGCAGGCGTTTCTGGGCTGTTTGGAGGAAGTGAACCAGAAGATGGATGGGTTGATACGAAGGAACACGAACCTCTTGCCAGATCATCCTCGACCTCGACATCCTGCTCTGCAGCCATGCTGAACAAGGCGGTTACGCTGTAACGGTTGTTATTTCTGTTCGTGAGCCGCCTGCCCATTGCGGTGACGGAGGACTGGTCGACGTAGGACATGGTGAGACAAAAAGGGCCCGAGTTGAGTTTGGAACGATAGTTCCAAGTTTGAATGAAACGTCTGCGATACAAGAGGCCGGGGGGGAAGGGGGAGGGGGACAATAACCAACCAGTGGCAGAGGTGAGAAAGGAGTGGCGCAAGTTGTGAGATGCCAAACCATCTCACCGTCCCCTTCAAAAAATCCTATCCCGCTCCCATCCGCGCCCGCGTACGGGACTACTTACTCCACCACGCGCAGGACCATCCAGATCGATACAAGCACGACATCGATCTCTGGCAGGATCTCCGAGTACCCTGCATCGCCCACGACGTCCGCACCGACGCCGTCAACGCCTTCCTCAGGTCCGTCCAACTCATCGCTCAAAAAATCGGTCTGACCTCGTCTAGCTATCATGCCCAGCTCGCATTTGTGCTCATAAAGCTCCCCTCAGATGTCCGTGCCACCCACTCTCCGTCGATCCACTCTAATTCATCGCAAACTAGATTGGCCTCGACTTTTCTTATGCTCATGCCTTTGCCCCATCGTCCTCCATCCCCGTCACCCTCCCCAGCCTCACCTTCGAAAGGGCCGCAACCCTATTCAACATGGCCGCCCTTTACTCTCAACTGGCTGCCTCAGAGGACAGGTCCAGTCAAGACGGTCTTAAGCGGGCAACTCTCCATTATCAGGTCCGTTTCTAACGTCTCCTTATCGTCCAATCTCAACCTTGACTCCAGAACGCCGCTGGCACATTCGCTTTCCTCCGCACTTCAGCATTACCAAAGCTCACCATTCCGCCCGACGCCGACGAAACACCTCTCGATCTAACCCCATCTTTCATTCGCAGTTTGGAATTCCTCATGCTTGCACAGGCGCAGGAGTGTGCCTGGCAACGCGCAGTCGCAGGTGCATGACGTGTTTCATCTTGATAAATCCACTCTGTCCTCATCCGTCTTGTAGCAGACCATTACAAGAATAGTCTTATCGCCAAGTTGGCAGCCGGAGTTGCATCGATCTACACCACTTCCTTGGACTCCCTGCGATCCGCTTCGCCGCAAGTCCGTGACAGACTGCCATCGGTAATGGTGCAGATTTCTCACCATTCAACTCATCATGCTCATCCCATCTCAAGACATGGGTCCCTCACCTGGAAACAAAGCAGTGCCATTTTCGTGCAGCAGCACAGTACAGAAAGAGCATAGACGATCTCGAGGCCAACAAGTCCGCATCCATTCGTTGCCCATAACGATGACTTAACCCTCTTGCAGTTATGGTGACGAGCTACGGCGACTGATCGACGCAGAGGCCGAAGCAAAACAAGGTTACAGCTCGGCCAAACGCAGCGCAGTCTCTCCTGCAGTCGCACAGGATATCAAGGTATTGTATTTTTGCCACATTGAACCGTGTTTGTCCCGACATTGGTCAAGTCCCTGTCAGATGTCTTGCAGAAAAATCGTGCACGGGCCGAGCGCGATAATGACCTGATTTACCACAAAGATATCCCTCCCTCCTCCGCCATCACGCCAATCCAAGATGTCATCATTGTCCAAAGCAACCCCATGTCTGGCTTGTCCGATCCGAATAGTGTGGTAGGTGGTGATCGCGTCCTCTTCGGAGAGTTGCTCGGCTGGGGAGCTAGAGAAGCTCTTAGTACGTTGATTCTAGTTGTCATCGGGTCTCAGTATTCGATCTGCTCTTCAGATATCTATAACGATAATAAGCAGACTCTCATCAAAGAAAGGATAGCCGACTTTGCACAAGAGCTTGATAATGAAGTCGATCAGTCCGTGCCCGTCTCTCCACCCTGCCCCTTTGCTCACCGTAGGTACAGAACTTTACGTTCTCTCAGCCTTCCGTCCTCGCTGGAAGCGCTGGAACGTCCCATCGGACTCCCTCCGAGTTTTCTGAAGAAAGCCGAAGAAGTTAGATCTGAACAAGGTCCCGAGCGCATCGAGACTTACCTGGAAGATGTGGAACTCTTAGCTCGTCGGGCCATGGCAGTACTGGATGAGGTTTGGCGATAAGCATTTCTCACCGTGGCACTATGTACTTACGTCGCTCCCAGGCAATGGATGTGTTGGATAGTGAAGCGTCCGAGGACGAAGCAACGCGGAAAGAAATCCCGATGAAAAGACCACCCTCACATGAAGCCAATCGAGGACTCGTCCAGAAACAAGAGAGATACAGGAGCATTCTCATAGAAGCCGCCAGCAGTGACCAGGTCGTTCGCCAAAAATGGAGGGAATGGGAAAAACCTATTTTGCAGCTGGCGTTGGATGAGGTAGAGGTGTGTTCGTTGAATCATGGAATTGCACTCATGGTAGCCTAGGATGAGTTGGAAAATCTTGTGCCCTCTTCCACCATATCGACGGTCGGAAAGACGCAGGCTGCGGGCAGTCAAACTCAGGTCCATGCTCGTGCTCTACGGGGTCTCTTGGAATCACTAGATGACGTCCGTCACAGTCGCGGCGAACTCGTCTCCAGGGCACAACGGCGCGGGGAAGTCGATGATATCAGACCCCGTATCATGACAGCTGCTGGGAAATTCAGTCGCGATGCTGAGGTTACTCCCGCGATGTTCACCGATGTTTCAGACGAAGAACTCGCCAAATATGACAGATTCATCCAGGGTCTTGTGGAGGGACAGAAGAAACAGGAAGGACTACTGGAAGCTATTAAGGTTCGTCTTATCACCACGTCACCCTCTCACGTATCACATTATTATCTAGTCCACAAACGAGAAGTTCCTGTCCTCCCGGAAGGAAGATACTTCTGTCAAAGAGCGTGAACAAGCACTACAGAATCTTGACCTTGCCTATGCGAAATACCGCGAAATTACGCGCAATTTAGAAGAAGGGCACAAGGTAGGTCTACATTGTCTATCCGACAAACCACGAGCGTTAACGCAGTACAGTTCTACAACGACATGATCAACATCCTGACGCGGTTCAAGGAAGCGTGCCGGATTTGGAGCAACGCGCGCAGCCAAGAAGCGCAGTAAGTAAAACGTCTTTGTCACTTTCCGCCCTCTCCCAACGCAACTTTGATAGGACGTTTCACTACAAGTTCTCTTCGATGTCTATACAAGAGGCGAGCGCCGTCGAACAAGTCAGTGTACAAGGACCGCCAACACCTTCTGAGACACCACGTCGCCAGAAGCGGATTGCAAATTTGCCTTCCTTGTCCTCTGCAGAGTGGCAGATTGAAGAATTGCCTCCGCCGCCGAGTTCATTGGGCCGGCGAGGATGACGACGTTTGGGAGACGGATGAGTTCAATGCCAGTTTCAAAGCGCACGCAAGGTAGCATACAATCCAATCAATAGTTCCCAGTAAATGTACATTCATGATCGACATGACGAGTCGAGCAAGTTTGGCCATGGAAATCCGCTGATCTAAGCGTCCTTCTCATGAACGTGGGGGGCTAGTGAACGTAGTAAAGGGACGCGGTAACGAATATGATCCTAAATGTCATGTTCATGGGGACAAAGGCAGGCAAATGAAAGGCGGGCGAGCCTGAGGCTCCGAGAGCTTACCCCCAAACGTTATAGTAAAGTTCTCCGCACACGCGAATTGGCTCCCTAAAAGAAACCTGACCAGCAGAGAAACAATAGTGAGGAAAGCATGTAGCGACTCGAGCACCGTCCCGGCATTCGCATAGTAGTGCATATATACACATAAACCGTCAGCTCGCCCGCCAAGTGCAAGGGTGTCGACAGCAAGATCAGTTTGCAGCATTTTCAGCTGCGATTTCGCGCTGAAAATTTTCGTCGTAACCGACGCATTTCATACACCATGATTGGATGATCTGGAAAGTTCGTCCGTTGAATATCATATTTGGATAAGATCAGAAGAATAAAATAAAATAACGGACAGCATGACCTTCATCAAATGCACGGTGAATCTCCTCCGGGGTCGCGTGGAATTTCTCGTTCAAAGCGAGTGCACCTTGGAGCTCGTCGGCGGTAGGGTTTCTACCAAGCCTCTTTTGAAGGACGATTTTTGCCCGTATATCTATCCCCCACCCGTGCGTTGAGACCTTCGTAGTCCATGTCTGCTTGACCTGAGAAAAAGATGCCGAAAAAGAGGTCAGGGCAACTGCAACTACTCGGAGACTAGGTACTTACCTTTGGTGCTTGAGATTTCCATTCCTCTGGAGTGAGTGAAGGTGCTGGTGTGCATTGATACTGCCCAACATATAACCAAGAATTTGCCTTCAACCTGACCAACACCCGCTCAATTTCAGGCCATTCACTTGCTTCCGGATTCACAGAAGATGCAAAAAATAATCCTGGGGCTCCAGGCCACTGAGGTGCATGGGGATTGAAGAAGAGGTTCAAATACATGAAATCATCCAATCCATGGAGGGCCAGCATTTCTGCCCGGATAGTTGGAAAGGTTGATTGTGTGTTTCCTCCCCATTGCTTGGAGGTGAAGTTCCTCGTTGTTGTAACATCCCTGATTGCAGGGTCGAAGTCCACATTGTAAGATGGAATGAGTACGATCCGGCGATTGACAACATCTTCAGAGAGCATTTCTTCCTTCTTGATCTCCACCTTTCCCTGCAAGACAACATATCACTAAATGTACGGTGAGAGAGGGAATGCAGTGTTTCAAACATATGGAAGAGAAATGGCTAGCTTCTCTTCTTCTTTCTTGACAGTGAGGATATTCTTTTCGATGAACCTTGAAGCGTTTTCGAATGCTGGAGGATTGTCTCCATAAAGCTGTTTCCTTGTTGGGAGAAGAACCTTGACCCTTCCTCTATGTCGTGGAGGCTGTGGTGAACAAACAATGGTGCTTGAGTTGGTGTCCTCCCGGTGAGTGGGGATCACAAAATCAGTGGGTTCTGTTTTGATGACCTAGCAACTCATGGATAAGCTGTCAGTTTGACTTGGTATGTGACGGAGAGGACCACTGACCATTGCACACTTGTTTGAAATATTGGCTAGAATGTGGGGAATGGGGATGGATGTAGTACAAGGGTCACCCGGCAGCATGTTACCATCTTGTCTGCGCGTAAGGTCTAGTGTGGGCGACGTTGATACGTAACCCCGACAGGCGAGCTCAAGTCAGAGTAGTTTCGTGCGCCGATAGCCTGTGTAGCAATCAGATTCAGTATGTATCAGGCAATGAGACATGTACATGAAGACCTGAAAGGGAAATCACACAACAAGCTACGATGAAGTTGGACGACAACAAGGACAACAAGGACAGCAAGGAAGGAGACCCTTCCGTTCCTCCTCCTCCCTACACCCCACCGCGACCTCCACCATCTGGCTATCGTATCGCGCTCAACGTCTCCTCCCCCTTTCCCAGCCTGTCGTACACCAAAGAACCCCCTTGCTACGACGACGACGGTACCGTGGCCCCCGTCTTCCTTGGTTCTGCGATATTCAACAACTCTGTCCACCCTTGCAAAATCGTTCCACATCTAACCCCACCTTGCCGCGTCCCCTATGGCGGTTCCGAGGTCCATCATTATGGCCGCTATGACCTCCTCCCCTTTGATCCAGAGACGATGGAGTGGGTACCTACCAGCCTCGGTCGCATTCCTGCCCACCGCCGCCCCGTGCAGGGCGGCTACGAGGAGAATGGTGCGAGACTCTACCACACAACGGCCACCGTACGCGGTGTAAAAGTCCCCGGCAAAACCGGTGAACACCTCGTAAGTATGGATTCCTATACATCATGGCTTGCCACCGAACGATGGGTGCTCCAGGGAGGGTGCAATGTGGCCTACGGCGGGATGGAGCATATCATCACTCGTGGGTACGACATATTGTGAGTCAAGTTTCGAAATCCCTCGTCCGGTTAACGAAATATGGATAGGTGCTGGAAATGATTTGTCGGAACGTTCATCGTGTACGCTTACAATACTGAAATTCATCCCTGTGAACACTCAGTATTCAACGTTCAACGACCGGCCCAACGTCGTTGTTACCAAGAGCGGGATGTACATGCTTCATCTGGGTGGCGGCACGAAACCAATAGACTTTTGCTCCAGAAGCTTACACTACACGGGCAACGTATTAAATCTAAACTATTATCGTGCCCCCTCCACTGGTTGTGATTGATTCTGCTGTGCAGACTGGTGAGGTTGCAACATCCCCGCCCCCAAAGCTTGCGTACGGAAAGCCAGTCCACGGGTCTTTTCGATGACCGACTGGTATACTGGGAGTGGTGAGCGGTGAATCTCGATCACATTCTTGGTAGATGTTTGCATGAGATATACTCGAACATGGACGCATATACTCACCTTTTCTAGGTCGATCTTTGCGTCGGCGCCCATCCGAGTCTCACGGATGAGATTAACAATCCACTTCTCGCCTTCATCCTTGGTAAGATTCAGTCTCTCCGACAGATCCCTGTAGAAGCGAAAAATGAGAGGGGTGCTGATTCCCTCAAGGACCATGACCGGCGTACCCGATGTCAATGCGTTGATGTATGCGGCAGTATGCCTCGCTGATCAAGTAACGTGCATTGTCCAAGAACTCCTCTCTAAATTCTCCGAGGAAAAAGTCGTCACCAACAACACGCTCCGCGACTGTTAGCTCCCGTTGGGCAGCTTCAAAATCGAATTCGACGTAGAGCTCTTTAAGGAAAGAGGTGATGGGATCTTGATATTGGTACTCTTCGGTTTGGATAACCTTGACAATCTCCCGGATAGAATGCCGTACCCGCGAAGAGGCACTCGTGTTTCCTGTAGCGGATTTTCGGGAGAGAATCGCAGCGGTAGCAATGTAACGCAGAATCCAGGGGCAAGAGGTTTGGATAGTGTTGAGGTAAGTGGGGGAGAGGAAAGTCTCGAGAAGAAGCGTACGGCCTTGAGGGTGGTTGAAGTAGACAAAGAGCGACCAGTGTACGAGCCACGTCCGCGAGTGCAACTGGGCAAGGGCGGCAGACTCGGTAGGACTCGTCAAAAGAGACGACGGTGAACGAGAGTCAACCACGTCTCGGAGCGTGTTGAGCTCTTCAAGAGCAGTCTCCCATTTTCCTGTGAGGATATCTGAGGCAAGTTTTCCCCAGTGTGCGGACGTGTTGAGTTCGGTATCGGTGGAGAGAACGCGAAAATGGTACAAGTAGTCCGCTGCGCCGCTGTAGTTACCATACGTGTATTGGAAGTGGCCAAAGTTGTACAGTGCCGTGATTTGTTCCAACGTGAGCTGGAAAGAAAGTACTGAGTAGGTTGCAAGGACGAGATATCGAGCAAGCATACGTTGTAATTATCTTTGAGATACTGCAGGTTTTGATTTTTATCCTGGCGAAGTGCCTGGGCGACATCTGGATTCTCGATCACGTCCAGGACGGCCTGAGCCTCTTGCTGCAGCCGCTCATATGTCGAGACGGCCTTTTCTCGCTTTCCAGAGAATTCTGGGTAGTCGCAGATTGAGATGTAATGTCAGACCTGGGGCCCGGATGTAGACAAACCTCGAGGAACCTCCTCATCAGGGTGCAGCTGCTCGAACAGGCTGACCGCATAGTCGACCATGTTGGTGTCCTTGGCGAGCTCATACTGGGCTGCTTGGACCTGCTCAACTGGAAAGAGCGAGGTTTCTACAAGATGAGCGAGTAAAGGAAAGGCGAGATGGCGATCCAAGTACGGAATAATCGTCTTTGCGAGATCGTACTCGGCCATTTTTTTTTCTTGCTGATACTACTCGTAGATTTGTGGAAGGATAGATCAGCACAGCCACAAGACGTCGGAGGAAACCACGTTTAACTTTGTCACTTGCACCACACCCACCATGACCGCAATAACGAGGAACCTCCCCTGGTTCATCGCAGACCTCGGGACTGCAATCATCGGCGAGGCAAGTCCATTTACAGTCCACCCTTCACCGTGAGCGAACACGTTTTATTAGAAATGCTACTCTTCTCTGGTCGAAAACCTCAACCTTGGTGATGTCGACTGTCTCAAGTACTCGCTCTCCAAGGGCTTGGGTCTCGGCATCGTCGTCGGGGGCTCTATCATGAAAGTGCCCCAGCTAATGCTCAGTAAGCCTTCGATCGCTCGTCACCCTCGCCAGAAACTCATGCTGCCCAAGTCCTGTCCGCGCAGTCTGCCCGCGGCCTCTCTCTACCAGCATACATCCTGGAAACCCTTGGATACGCCATCACAACGGCGTACTCTTACAGGAACGACTTCCCCTTCTCTACCTACGGAGAGAATCTTTTCCTTACCCTCCAGAATACCCTCATTACATCTTTAATCGTTTATTTGCCCTCAACACCACTCCTCAAGGCGCAAAATACCGCAGGACAACTTGTCGTTACAGTTATAGGAACAATTGCTTCTGCCGTCATCCTCTACGCTGCGCCCAAGGAAACCCTGGCGCTCTTCCAACTCGCTACTCTCCCACTCTCATTATTTTCAAAGCTCCCTCAAATTATGCAAAACGCCCGTTCCCAGTCGACCGGCCAGCTTTCGGCCTTTGCAGTGGTCGCCCAAATTGCGGGATGCCTCGCCCGCCTCTTCACAACCGCCACCGAGGTTGGCGATATCATCGTGACCGCAGGGTTTGCCCTGGCCCTTATTTTAAACATCATAGTCGGGGCACAGATGTGGATATACTGGGGCAAAGATGACAAGGAGGTATACTCGAACACACCCATTGGCGTAGTACATGAGAAGGAGGAGTGGACACAGGCAAGGCAGATGGTCGACGTTATCGTCCCCCCCAAGACCCCACTCTCGCCTCCTCGGCATAGCACCGCGTCTCCTTCAGGGAGGAAGTGGGCACGGAAAGTTGATTAAATAGATTCCTGTATTTCATCTAGGAATAATTGTCGCTATTTATCGAGCAAGCATTAGATGACACGCGCAAGGACCGCCGCAAGAGCGCAGATATCGCGCGGTTATTGAACAGACCGTCGTCGTGGTTTTTGACTTTCCTCCCACTTTCTCCACCATTCGGGGGTCGATGCGGCACGTGTTTCTTGCCACTTGCGTGCCTCGTCCGGGTCAGCCTTGAGGAATGCCTCGAATAGATCGACCACAAATTTCGTCTCTCCCTGGGCCCCTGGCTTCAATGGGGTAATCTGGCTCTCGTCCAGGTTCGTGTTCTATATCATTGCTTAGCGTGTGCGAGATTAATATGTAGAGCGAACTCTCACCTTGAGGATTGACTTGAAAAAGGAATGCGCCCGGCCCATATGTAACCACTTGTGGACAGGGTCCACTTCTTCTTGCGTCCACTCGCGAATTCTGGGATCCTCCATGTTGATCGGGTGTCCGGCAGCCAGAGAAACGGGTGCATTTCGTTGTTGAAGTTTATCGTTCAACCACGATGACAATTCATCGGAGAGAAGATTGTCACCCAATGGATTAACCACGATGGCACGGATTTCGGCATCCTCCGGAGTGCTGCCAACCTCAATGTAGTCGTCCTGACCAGCCACGAGCTCTTCAAACGGGAGTCGGACGCTGTCCTCGGTGTCTGGATGAGGGATATGAATATGATGGACTCCCTGGAACAGAGGCGATCTTTAAAAAATGCAACTCGTGTGACATCTGCGACAACAGTACTCACAGGTTCGCTGTGAGCCGCTAATATCATAGTCACGGGTGGCCAAGGCTCTCGTGAGATATATTGTACGAGATACACTGGCAAAAGAACGGGATAGGCGGCGGCCTTCGAAATCTAAGAATGGAGAGTGGATCTGTGGCTATGGTTGCGTACAAGGTTCATCTTGACTGATTGTGGATTGAAACGCATGTTTTCACTGATGACTGCATCAGTGTAGGAGAGTGCGCGCGCTCTGTCGAGGATATCGAATGGTAGGACGTTATATGGGAGACACATCACATCGAGTCCCCACTGATGCGCTAAATCGGAAGAGAATGGCTTAGCGAGCTCAATGTATGTTGGTGGATCGCGGACCAGGATACGGCCGAAATCCATACCGAATCCTACATTGGATACTTTGGAACACAAAATTTCAGGAGAAGGATGGACATGAGCATACCTGGTAGGTACCTATCGAACGGTGGTTAGCACCGAGAGGGAAACTGTCCAGATGCACCTACAGATCCTCAAATTGCACCGTGGCAGTTTCGCTCTGCGAAGGAGTAAGATGAGAGTTGCAACAGAGTGATGTGACAAACCTGAGATTCTTCCCTGTCAGACTCTAAAGAAAGCCAGGCCGTGGCCTCGAGTTCAGCACGTACGAACCAAGTCGGGAAGTATAATGGCTGGATGCGTGTTGGTTGGAGGGGCTGGAAACCGCTCATAGGGAAATATTTGGCGAGAATAGATGCAATGAGCGTGGTGAACGACACATTAGGTTGCCCCTTGCGCGATCTGCCAACATAGCCTGCCACCGAAGCAGCGACACCGATATGACAGATGGCATCTTCCGGCGAGAAAGCAAAGGGAATTGCTGGAAAGACAAAGGTTAAAGCCATGTCACTGCTATCATTGGGAAAGGACGACCTCTGACTTTGGAGTGATAGTTTGGGAGTGCTGAAGCAGCCTCTGAGTAGTGTCTGCGCCGAGTCGTAGCGAAGGCTCTCCGAGCAAGATGCGGTCGGGCCAACATTTCCCGCTGGACGTCGCTGAGCGCAACCACCATCCTTCGAGCTTCGGGTCCAGGTCGTGGTCACGTGCCAGCGCGATATACGTGTCTGTTATGATCTTGGTCTAAGCCAGCCAGTTCTCATTTCCTCACCAGCGATGCCAACGTCGTCCGTGCTGGTCCTGCTCCTCCTGCTGGCCCTTTCGGTCTTCGTCAGCGCAGCGGATCTCTATAAATCACTAGAGCGTCAGTCCAAGGCGCGCACTGCACGGCACAACCTGTCTTTTGACTCATGTATCACTTCTAGTGTCTAAACATGCCTCGGAGCAAGACATAAGAAAGGCCTACAAGCGCCTCAGCCGTAAATATCATCCAGACAAGAACAAGGATCCAGGAGCAGAAGACAAGTTTGTCGAAATAGCACACGGTAGCGACCATTCTCTGTAATGTGTGTACAGGCAGGACTGACAGTGGCTCCAGCTTATGAAGTGCTTTCAGACTCAACTGTGAGTTAAGAACGTACATCGATGACACGACCCCCACCTTTTTTTATTACATAGAAACGACAAATCTATGACCGACATGGCGAGGTAGAATAACCGTTGGCGTCCTCCGACCAGTGCTGACTGGCTGTCGAATGATACACAGGAAGGCCTACGTGCACACGAAGGCGGGCAACAACAGCATGCCAACCCTTTTGACATATTCTCCAGCTTCTTCGGTGGTGGATGTGAGTCTTCCAACACCTCGTGTATTACGGCTTCACCTCACGCACCACAGTCGCACAGCAGCAGCAAACACGTCGAGGGCCGACGGCAATGATGGAATTTGAGATCTCTCTTAGCGATATGTATGTGTTTCCACCCGTGATTATATGACTGAGAAGCTTACCCTTCCCCAGGTACAAGGGAGCTAATATCGACGTGTGTTTTTCCGTTCGCCTGCTTGCCATGAGTGCTGACGTATTCACATCAGTTTTCGTTGAGAAAAAATATCCTCTGTGACCATTGCAGAGGTTCCGGCGCCGCGTCCGATCGCGACATTCACACCTGTCGCGGATGCGGAGGATCTGGTGTCAAGATGACCAAGCAGCAGCTATTCCCTGGCATGTTCGCGCAAACTCAAGTTACGTGCAACGAGTGCGGTGGACGCGGGACTGTGATTGTGAAGAAATGCCCACACTGCAATGGCGAAAAAGTCGTCGAGCACATACAACACTATACATTGGACGTCGAACCCGGCATGCCCGAAGGACACGATGTACTATTTGATGGCGAGGGAGATGAGAGTCCTGACTGGGAGCCCGGGGATGTTATTTTGCGCGTACGCAGTAAGAAAGAGGAGGGTGGTTGGCGAAGGAAGGAGAGTACGCTCTATTGGCGAGAGACGATTGGCATTGATGAGGTATGCGTCAAGTCCTTCCGGTTAGAATGTACTAATACCTTCCCATCCGTTTCTGACAGGCCCTACTCGGTTTCAAGCGCAATATCACGCACCTTGACGGGCGCCTGGTAGAAATTGACCGTACAGGCGTTACACAGCCCGGTGAGTACTCTAAACAACGTTTTTTACACCTTGCTGACACATGTTTTCAGGCTACGTGCAGATGTTCGAGGAGGAGGGGATGCCCTTGTTTGAACAGTCCGGGCATGGCAACTTATACATCGAATACAGTGTCGTCCTCCCTGTGGAACTCAGCTCCGACATGCGTCAAAGTAAGGTCCAATATTGTCTTCTGGAAGAATCTGCGACTCATTCCTCCCACCAACAGAGCTCTGGGAAGCTTTCTACGGGTCTGGAGACCAC
The DNA here is from genome assembly GCA_038090635.1 of Rubroboletus satanas. NCBI lineage: Eukaryota > Fungi > Basidiomycota > Agaricomycetes > Boletales > Boletaceae > Rubroboletus > Rubroboletus satanas. The sequence goes on from JBBPNB010000044.1 coordinate 30,827, forward strand.
AAGAGAGATGAGTTATAAACATTAGAGTAAATAGACCGAAGTCTATTGTCTATTTAGATATCCAAGTAATTTTTCTAGCTATACTGTATTGGGCCGTGGGAGAGACCAGCCCTAAGGCGAGATGAGTCAGTATATATACCTGGCATGCCACCATTTACCTTTTGTTTGGGAAACCCCTTCGGCGTGGCTGCGGAGTGGTACGTTGACCCCACCACTCACGACGCTTTGATAGCTAACTCCAAGTATCAAGCCACTAGGCCGTTGTTTGATGTCTCGTGCTTTATTGGAGGTTAGTGGTGTCTCTGTCTGTTGTCGCCCGGCGCTGGACTTACCCTTGATGTAGTGCGACGCAAGTGGAACGTCGTGGAGACGGTTCCTGACTTATTACCATCGATGATGTTGAGGTCTTGGCCTCGATGTTGTGCAAAATCCCACATCTGATTAGCGATCGATGAGATACTTACGGAGCTGGCCCGTCGAGGGTCAGTGAAGAGTATGTATCATTCTTTTCAAGCCAGACTCTCGCTGACGTTTTATGGCAGTCCGGGTGGCAATCCTGTTGGATGGAAGGTGTACTGCTTGAGTCAGTCTGTTAGTGAACTGCGACTGAAAAGTCGAGTCTCCTTGCCAGCACCAGTTGTTACTGGAGTGCGGGAATATCCCGTTTGTTAGCCCAAATCAATTACCCCAGGTCATACAAGTCTTGGAGGATATTGCAGTGGAGGATTCGTTCTCCCAGTGACTATCTTCTGAGCCTACATGTCATGTCAAGCTTTGATATGTAGTCAATCATAAATGATTCCTAATCCTTGCTGCGAAGTGAAAAGAGTTATGACTACATGATAACTTCCATTAACAGTAGGTCTAGCAAGTAGAACAAAAGGATAGGTTGTCTGAGATCACGCCTTGGCATTGGGACGGAAGGGTAAGTTGTATCATACGCCTGTGAGCGGAGCCAGCGACGTACCAGATATTTATACGATTTGCGGTCGTTACAGCGCTCCAGATATTCTCGCTAAACCACAAGTCAACATCGAGTATACCACACTAGATCACTAGAACTCACATCTATCAATGTTTCAATTCTCTTTTTGATATCTTGTGGGTTAGGCTGGAACCGCATCACCAGCTGCCGGGTGACTTCATTGATGAGATCATTGTGGGCCATCTGCTTTCGGTCCTTCATTACTCGAACGATGCAAGCCTAGAACCGGGTTGCAATCAGATAACACCGTAGTACCAGCCCGGAACGCTTCGTACCTCCGTTTGGTATTGCCGTTCCTCATCAATCTTTTCCCGGGTTTCCTTCCGCTCCTCCGTACTCTCAACTTTAGCAGACACGGTGCCAATTTTGATTCTTTGCATCGGGCAGGTGAAAGCACTATTGAAGGAGAAAGAGTCTTCGGGATTGACATCTCGACCCGGCGGATGCTTCTTCAAGATTTTGTACTTGGCACAGGCAAGCGATTGGAGATGGCGTTGTAGTTCGTGCTCTGGTATCGATGTCGTGGATTTGATTTCCTGTGATCGAGAAGACCTCAACGCAGATCCTAAACGAAGGTGACTGTGCCACGTACCTCATACGTTAAGAAGCCATCATCCTCCACGTCCTCAAAAAGGAGAAGGACGATCAAGGCGAACGTTGACACGTTTAAATCATGCTTCCGGGCTTTGAACTGCACGCGGACATCAGCATTTCCGAGGGACGGTTGCCATGTTAACCTTCGACCTGAGTGACGAGACAGGTAGTAGTGCTCGAAGGACTTGCAAGATCTGGACAGGATCTCCGGAAGGACACAGGTGGATCCAGTATGCGACATGGGCCAAAATGTTGAGGTCATGACTGTCACCGATATTTCCAACTCAGGAGGCTGGAGAATGACTGAGCCTTCCCTCGAACTGTGGAACTTCCTTGGCTTACCGATATGTTTTGGAGGTGTTGTCGATAGTTTTGCATGGTCTCGACAGAAATCTTCATGTCGTTGAACATCCCCTCCAGCTTTTGCGTGAATTGATAACCACACTCGACTTTGAGCTTCGCTAACATGCCACGTTCCGCATCATCTGAAACAGATCTACCAAAAAGTAGACGCTTGGCAAGGTGATTCTTATAGTAACGCTCGAACGCGTCCTTCTCGGTTATGTATCTGAAAACTGTGATCGTCTTGTCTAGGACCAGGTCAACCTCGATGTCTGTTTTCTAGATAATAGTAGTGAATAGCAACGGATCGTAAAGTCCGATATCAACCTACACCTTTGAGGCCTTTCTTGAGATTTTCATCGATAAACAGAGAAATAAACTCGGGAGCCTTCTCGTTAAGATTGACGAAGTCTTCAAAAGCCTGTGCAGTTATATTAGCGCCAGAAAGGGCCGGCCGCGCGTAAATACCTCGTTCAAAGCGCTCTCGACCTCTCGATTGCTTCCAAAAGCTTGCGTCCATAATCGGTCAAACCTGTCCTTGAGGTCTAGGACATCTTGTACCCATTTCAACGCTAACGTTAGAGTTTGAGGTGAGGCCTGAGTACGGGCTCTCCCCTTTCCTTTACCCTTTGACGCGGTCACTGTTGCGTCGGCCTCATCGACTTCTACGTCGACGTCTTCTGCAACGTCGGTGGCGATAGAAGACTGGTTGATGTCCCTGCCTCTGCGTAGGACGGAGTCTTTGAGTGAGCGCCTCAGCGTTGGAAGGCCAGTGGGAACCATTGTGAAGAGCCGATAGAGGCGATTGAGGTCCTCTACTCTATCCAGGTCGATCATCGAGTCGAGTCCCGAGTTAGGCATGTTGATGACAGTGGACAGGTTCTGGGTCAAAATGAACTGCTCAAGGATCCTGAGCAATGGGGGGCCAGTTTGGGAATGGAGGTAGTGATGTGTTCTTGATGTTTCAGATATGAATCGACTCTCCGCCTACACGACATCAGCAAGGTGACAGTAGCGCTACAAGCATGAGACTGACTCTCTGTAGATACTCTGGAGCATCACAAGTGGACACTAGACGCTGAGCTTCAGCTTTGTAGAACACTTCACTGGAGGAAAGAATTGCCGGTTCGAGGTCTCTTTTGTAAACTGTCTTCCCGTCCTGATCTACTACGAGTTGGAGGAGCACGTCTACGCACTCCTTCACAGCCGAGCGACTGATCACGTAGCCATCTCGTTCAATCTGAATTAGAGTCAGAAGGGCGGAGACAACGTGATCCTGTATCGGGGGGCGGTCGATGCATTTCAAGAAAAGTTCTAAACCTGCGTCCCATATTTCAGGCACATCGTTTGATTTTGTGTACACGCGATCCTGATGTGGGTGAGCAGCTCATACTTTGGACGCAAGGAACAAAGGTACCATGTACTTGAGAATGTCCCGCAGTTTTGACATGTTTCCGGTATGATCATCCCACACTCGTCTCAGCGCACGCAACAATAGCTCAGCTTCTTGGCCTTGTTGCATCGGGTCGCTGCTGCCGCAGCTGGGGAAAGTGGGTATGATCTCCTCGTCGGCCAGCCTTTCGATGTTCTCTGTCACAAGCTGACAAACGCCCTTGTACAACATGGAACCACTCTTATAGAGAACCATGTTGTACGCATAGCGGTAATTCTCTTCGAAAGAGAGCTTGGATGCATTGTGGTTATGGATCTCGCGTATATTCTTCGATAGACGATTCCATGTTTCCTCTGGAGATACTTCTGCTTCGTGCTACAGCTTCTCAATTTTGAACGCTCGTTGATGGTCCAAAGGGGGCGTACCTTCCGTGGTGCTTTCTGTGTAGGCAAATGGTCAGGGTGCGATGTGCTGAGGAAGATCTGGGTACTCACGATTTTAGGCTTAGCTGCGCGACGAGCTCCACGTAACCCTGTCAGGTAGCGAACAAATATCTGAGGCAAGGAACTTACTTGATGCCATCCCTCAATGACTGACGATATTTTGTTCCATTACTTAAAGCGTGAATCAGGATCATGTGTTTACCCTTGTTAGATTCCAAAGTCTTTGCCAAATAAACCCCAACCTTGTCAACCGTGGGTCGCTCAGATGGCTACACATCATGTTATTAGGTAGCTAATGTATGCTACGAGGCACCCTGAGAACGAGACGCTTTCACGAACTCGGAAAAGTACTTTCGGAATGCCTTGTTATCCAAGTCCCGCAACTTTGCGGTGAACTCCAATGCCATGTCTGGTGGCCAATTTTGGGATGGCAAAAACACGCTCACGAAGAAGTCATGCGCTTCCGTGCCCCTAGTTCTGCACACCACTTGCAAGAAGTTAGCTATCTCCAGCAGCACCTTTGATGTGCGTGGTCAGAACCTGGGCCCTGCACAAGTTTACTTGGCTCACCATAAGCATTTGTCCGTCTTTCGGATTAAATTGAGGAGAGGAAAGAACCGCGAAGGCCGCAGGAACCAAGCGTTCATAAACGAAGCGCTCGAATCCAGGCAAAAATTGTGGTCTGGGTGCGTTCCCACTAGTCGACGATGGTTGTGGGTTACACCAAACTTGTACGCAGCGCCCGAAGAAAGAGAACGCAGACTTTTGGCTGTTCGGGTCAGAGATATCCTGCGCGAATTGACAGACATTCTCAAGCACAGACTCCAATGAATTTTTATTTCCTGTGAAAACAAGTTAGGCATGTCCGCACGTGACGATAAAGGTATTCTTACGCTCGGAAATGAATACGTCATGAAGATCAGACGATATTACGTTGGTAAGGAGCATTAGGTATGAACGCTTCGTATCAACATGGGCCAGATTGTCATCAGTACCAGTAGCTGGCTGGGAGAGGAGCTGTGCAATGTGAGCATTGAGTGGTCCAAAAAGCTCGTCCAGAACATCAAACATGTCCTTCTGCGTCGCCAACAATTGAGAAGTCAGACATACGCGTGGGAACGTAAACTCACCTGGAGCTTGTGGATCAGCAGTCCGATGAAATTCATGAAGTCAACAAGTTCCGACGGCTCAAAATGTACAAGAAGATTAGCCATCAATGGAGGGATAAGGTGTGTTGCATTGGACCCAGTAGTTGCCATGATTCGAGCAAACGCGTGTCGGGTCTAAGAAGGGTCAGCCAAAGGAGTCTTCGAAGACTTAGGAATTTGTTTACCGCATCTCGCACGCACTTGACAGTGTTCATAGCCTCCAACGAGAGAAGAATGCCCTGTGCAGCTTGTTGGAATATTTCCAAGGGAGCAAAGGTGTATCCTTCCGGAACAGGGGATGGGTAATCCGGGAAACCCTTCGCGATGTTGCCAAGTGCCATGATGGTATGATGAATACGCAGAATAGGTATCACGTCTTTGTCCCTCTTGGCCACCGAAATATTGGTCGACAAGTCCTCCAACAAAGGGGTGACGATTGACAGAAGCAAGCAACCCTGCCGCTCTGCTGCCTTGGACAGCAAGGAAAGAAGAGTGCCGACGGTCTCGAAAATGTACAGTTGCGAATCAAATATTCCAGGATTCTTGATGGCTTCCGTGAGCGGATCGTCTTCTGGACTTTCAATCTTCGGTACTTCGATATGAATGACCAGAAGGTCCCTAATGCTTCCAAGCAGGCTAACTGCGAGCTCGGGAGAGATGTCATTCCTGCCTTCTCTAATGAATTTATGGAAAAGGTAGAACATCCGTGACCGAACGGATTCGTCTGTGCTGTGAAGTCCCCTTTGCAAGAACTGAGCAATGAGCTCAAGACGGATATCGTATCACTCACCGATTACTAACCAAGGCCTCCATCGTTGGCATAATGCAGTCCTTCCGAATTTTGAAGAAGTCACCGTATCTAGCTACGGTCTCGAAAAATTGCATGACCACCGCACGATGTGGATATGCCGAGATCCCGGACTGCACGAGTGCCAACAAAATCTCGCCATGAGGGGTTAGAGGATATTCAGAATAGTTGACATCCCTTTTTTTCTCTTTAGGTATCGCAGGTGCTAAGCAGAACGCTGCACGACCTTTACCACCACCTAGGGGAACGTGAGCATGCCGACGGAAAAGAATTTATGTTACCCACTCTTGCTGATTTCTCCGAAGATATACACGAGATACACAGCCAGTTCTGCGTCGTTCCATTCTACGTGCATACCATTGCTATATGCTGAGAGCGTTGCAAGCACCCGTGTTCGAACGGCTGCAGTGACAAGATCGGGGTCTATGGTCAAGATAGAATCCATAAATGTTCTCAGGTCCTTTTCTGTAAATTAGTGACTGCGGAAAGATGACACAAGCCCACTACCTTTCGAAGGCCATCAAAAGCCACAACATCGTCTTCATCCAGATCAGCAGGACCCTCGTCTTTATCCCATCTCATCTTTTGCAGGATGACGTCCAGTAATGAGCTAAGGAAAGACCTGGCGGCATCGTCCAGTGCGGATGAAGACACCTTCCTAGTCCTCTTGTACTGTACCCAAGTCAGTTATAGGTCAGCGGAATACCAAGAATGACATACGTTAGCGAGCACGGTCTGCAATAGGGGAAACACAGTTGAACAAGTGTCATCATAGTCGTCGGCCATGAAGCGTAGCATGATGGGCAGAACTTGGTTGTGCAACCGCTTGGCCTCTGTTACAACTTCAGGCTTTGTACAGTCCTGGGGGATTGCATGAGACATGTCAGGTTTCAAACGGAATAGAAGCGCATACATCAACCAATTTCATAATTTCTAAACCCAGCACATTCAGGAGCTTCCCAAGGGCTTCGCGATACGACTCTTCTCCCTCGTCCTCATCCTCGTCCAAACCCCGTTGGATTTGTTGTTCGCATGTTTTTGCTTCCAGTGCATCGATGACCTGTCCTAGAGAAAGTACTTTTATTAACTGTAACTTGTCCTCCGGCTCCTTCAAGCCTTTGGAGATGATCCGAAGCAATGCAGCGGATGTCGCCAGTCGGATGGGCAGTGACGGGTCAGAAAGAAGAGCGAAGAGCAAGGGAACTGAGGTAGGGGTCACAGTCAAGTTGATGTCGATCCAACCTATCCAGACAATGAACACACAATCCGAATGCGGGTTTTATGACGTACCAACGTAAGATGCAAACGTCCGCACACCCCAATCAACTACTTCCACCAAATCGCCCAGGGATTTCGGCTCGACATCATCTGACTTGCGTAGGATCGCCATCCGCTCAGCCCCGTCAGCGATGATGGTTAAAACGGCCTCATTAATTAAGGAAGCATCGCGTTCTCGCACTGCGTCTCTCACACGGGCATCCCGTGTATGGCGAACGGGGTTGAACGTCCGTGCAGACTTGATGGTTTGATCTGCAACCTCTCCGGATATCTCAAGGATGAGGTGGAATAGGAGCAAAGACACGTGGCGGTTGAATTTTGGCTGGGAGCTCGATTCGACCACAGGGAGTAGAGAGAACAGGTCGGTAAAGAACGCGGGCCATTGCTCCACGTAGGTACAGAGAAAGAAAAAAGTAAGTGTATGCGAGAATTTGTTGCGTAAGACTGAGGGAAATGACGAGTTTAGAGGGAGGAGCGGATGGCAAGGAATCACATACATGTTGCCGTAGATTCTGCAGGGCCATAAACATATTCGGATTGTATATAAGATATGGTGGACTGTTGCACTGTTCGGAATGTTTCCTCGTCCAGTGGTTCAAATCTGTGTTGTACGTTAGGACAACCGGTGCCCACCGTGACGCACACAACGCGCAGAGGAGTGCATGCTTACCGGTTATCGAAAAACTCGTCCAACATACGCAAGGACGAGAACCTAGCTTGAGGAGGATACTTATGACCTTGTCCTTGAGAGTCCATCTCTATGAATACCGTCAAGGCTAGACGCCACGTTTCGTGCACATTTTGCTGGACAGTAGAGAGATACTCGAGAGCTTGCTGATGAAGTGCGACCTGTGACGGATCGACGGCAATGAGTATTGCCTGCACAAAGCGGTCGATTTCTCGTTCCATTACAGAAACCTTCCGTGGATGTCTGCGGTCGGACGAGACACGTCCCAGATCGATCACGAACACGACAATCTGATTGAAGGCGACAGGACGTAAGAAGGGACGAGAATGCGGAGCTATCAGATGTTTGGTAGCTTCCCAAACCCAAGGAGACAAGACTAGGTCGTATTGTTGGAATCGTGTGGGGTCGGTGGAGAACAAGACAAGTTGGTACTCGAGTCGATGTCCGCTCACGTGCCAAGTCAACAAACGACAGGGGCTAATCGCTGTTGTTCATGTAACTCTATTACTAATAGTGCAAAATGTACAACTCTCCAGACGGTAGACCGACAGCCATCTGGCACGAAATTTCGTCAAACACAAAAGAATGAAAATCCCGAGGATTAAAGGGCAAGCCCGAAAATGATGGCATCAATGTAGAGATACAGGACCCCGACTCTTTTCCACTTCTCCTTCCGAGAGTAAACTTCATGAGAGTACATTCATGCGTATCGGGATCCGGGTTGAGCCAGACCGCTCGTCTGCCCGACGAAGACACTCGAACTTCTCCAGGGGACGGGATGGAACGACATGGTACGTGGGTGTGGACACATTCGATATTGCTCCCATCAAATGAGATGCGAAGGAGATCAATTCCTAGGTTTTTGACCTCCATGCGCTGAATGCGGATCGGATGTCCGAACATTGTGAAAGAACAGCCCTCTGTGGTAGTTGTGGGTACGTCATCGGACAACTCGAAGACCAGTGGATAGTCTGAACTCCACGAGGTGCTGGCTATCAGCGAACTCTTGATAACCAGTGATTCTGGCCAGCGTGGCGCAGGTGGGGAAAGACAGTTCAGGTGGTCAAGGATGATGGATGGTAGCTCATAAAAAGATATGTAGGCGGTCGTGTGTTGCGGGTTCGGAGGTGATGTTGTAACAACAAAATATCGGCGGAAGATTTTAAAACGACCCCATGCAAACGACTGTTTCACTCATGAGTGCAACGTTTTTTTTTTTTTTGGGGGGGGAAATGTCTAGCTTACCCAATCTGGACACTCAAGAACGGCAGTGGCTCTTGAAACAAGACTTACGCACACAATCTGACCTCCATGGTCCGATAATGAGAGTAGGGGGGCGAAAACCACAATCATGATGTTGTCATTTATCTGCATCCCCGCTATTCGACCCTTGGAATAGAGTTCATTCGGCGTGGCTTCAAATACCAAAGTCTGGCGAGTTGAAGTGTCGCCCTGTAGAAAAACGTTATAGACACGAATGGATCTGGGAGCGTCAACTGCTAATTTTATGATTAATGACAAACACTTACTCAGCGGTGCCGCGTGCAAAGGCAATGCCAATCGTGATCTGCTCCGATTCATGGTGATAGTGAGCATGCAAAAATCGGACCCGACCGACAACAGTTATTCTGAGTATCGAGTGATAATCATTCGGATCTCCCGTGGACCAGAGCGTGATGTATGTCCTTGCAGTCTGTTCATATTGGAGGGTAACAAGCCATCGACCACCCGGGAGAAAACGCATGCCATCGACGAAGGAAGAATTCTGCGAGATGATGCGCTGAGCATGGTGCATCTCAAGGCGAGGGTCTCTCCATTTGTTGTCCAGCTTCAAGGATTTAACCACGGCCTCTCGCAAGAGATTGCTCGAGAGAGAAGCAGGGGAGGCATTCAAAGGGATGTCCAAAGGGATGTCCCAATCGCAGAGGAGCCTGCGCCACAAATAATCCAACGACCCAAGTGCATGCATGACACGACATGTCTACGTGTCCACGAGGTGCTCAGTGTGTCAGGGGACGGTGCATCAAAAAGCTCTTGAATCACCTGCATCAAAGCAAGTACGTCCTCGACCAGTAAGTGCATGCATATGAGAATGAAGACGTCCTGAGGCAGGTTGGTCAACGCTGGTGCCATGGCGCGGACGAGTCAGGGTTTGAATGTATGTACTAGCCTATTTTGGGGATGGCTGTGGACAAGCTTGTCGGAGGTCAAACAAAGCCAAAGACAGTGGCGACATAAAGCTGCGAGCCCTTCAAGTTGGACCCCTTTCATTACATCGTCCACCAGCTCCATCAGCAATGTCCACTCCTACTGATAATTCTGCTCTTTCAGAGCTTGACAGTCACTCCGACTCCGACTGGCTCGACATCGCCAGCACAGACAGGGACTCGGATGACAATGATTCCATCTATTCTTCGAGAGAGACAGATCATGAGGATCGCTCTCGCACTAGGTCAAGACGGTCCTCTTTGAGCTATGGCAGCTCTCGCGAAGGAGACGTCGATGCCTGGGAAGGCCTAATTGACGACAGCGCCGACGAGGGCATGTCGAATGACGTCCTTGCGCCGAATTCCCACGTGCCATGCCTTTCCCATCATCCTACTACACTTGACTTGGATCCTACTCAGGAGACCTCTCCCGAGGAGCTGTGCGTCAAGGAGGGTCTTGATCAAAGTATGATCAGCACCCTCAGCTCGTCGCGCTCCAGTTCCCTCCATGCTTCTACTGTTCATACTTCGTCCCGTGATCTTCGCTTATCCTTTCCGGATCCCATCACTAGTTCATGTAGAGAGCTCCTTAGCACACCTTACGAAGAGATTCGACGCAACTCTGACATCCTCTCCTCTTCCACCGATTCGGGTAACCCTTCAGACGCGCGCCAAGTCGATGACGAAGAGGTGCTCTCCGCTTCACAAATGACATCAGCCCAGCCACAGGCAACAACAATCCCTTCTCCGTCTGGGCCCGAACTCAAAGTTTTTCTCTACGGGTTCTCCACCGTTTTCAAGTGGTCCATAGTCAACAGGCTCTTGCAGAAAGTCGCACATGGTGCTGGTCTCACCATTACCCCTGGCCTCGACAACTTACAAGGGTCTATACGCCGGCTGACCGTTTCTGGTTCCTTTGAGCATGACCGTGCATTCCCTCGTGTTATTACTGTCCTCGACAGGACCCTCCGGCTGTATGACACAGCTGATGATGTAGGTCTTGAATACTTTTCAACAGTGAACTGACCACAACTACTCGCAGTTGGCTTTGATAGACTCTTCAGGCGTTCGTCCTCTCGCAGTTGTCTTCATGCCATGTCGTCCATTGCGTCTTCCCGAACACGCGCTACATTTACCAGTTCTAGTTTTACCGTCGTATCCTGGCGAGCTTCCCGATCTCAGCAATGTTGAGACAGGCCCTCCCCAGGGTACTTGGGACATGCTCAACATTCCTGATCATCAAATACTCCGGATCACAGCACCAGAAGATCCCCCGGTAGTCGACAAGGATTCAATTGACATGATAGATTCAACACGCGCTTATCGGACCTTTTCTCGCTTGTGGACCGGCGACAATAATATGTCCAAGGGAATAGTGGCCAGTACACATGCTTTGACGGTGTAGGGTTCCTTGCCACTTAGCTCTTCGCGGCTGACTCGTGAGAATCCGCAGCATCGCGATTCTTTCTCTAGTCCTTGGAATAGTTGTTCGGGCCGCTGTCACGATTTCCCTTCAGCAATTCACTTCCCCTACCATTACAACTCTCAATCCTAATTACACCTCCGGCTCTTTTTGGCAAATGCTTCGACCGGCGCCCTATCGGGAACATCTTCCCTCATCTACAATATTAGACAGTTCGGTCGTGGCCATACCTTCGTCGTTCAGAGAGTCCTCAATGTCAGTCTTTAGCGCGGAGTCGACATCAATGACACTATCGCGTCCCAACCCCATCAATTTCCGGCGCATGATACCGTCAACGCTGTCGGAACGCCCGAAGTTCTCTCAAGACCTTATGTTGCAACCTCCTCGTTCTGTCCTTGCTCCCGACAATCGGCCGAAGGCGCTTTCTGTGATACCAGTGACGAGTGTCACTACCCCTTATCATCCTGCACCGGCCACTACCGGACACGCGGTCTCTGCCCTGGTGCACACTTCCGTTCCTGGCGTCGTCAAGGAATGTGCCTCTGTTGTCCTTGCAGTCATGAACCAGGACTTGCAGGACATCTTTGATGCCCTCGATGCCCTCGTCCAAGCGATATCCAGACAGACTCAGATAATCCTCATGCAGGCGACAACATTCATCGAGCAGTCAGCGATGCACTTGGAGAAAAGCGTGGAGTCGTTTGAGACGATCAAGGAGACATTACATGCGCGTCACGGCCGCGCCCGGAAACGAGCAAAGGAGATCAAGGAGAGAGGCACGAAGTGGCTCTATGACGCCTCAGAGGTGATCACCACCAGTGCGCAGTTCTCCAGAGGGATGGCTTGGGAAATGGCGGAGGGTCTCGCGCATCGGGCCCAGCGTGCTAGGGGAAAGGCGAAGGAAATGGCAGCGGAAATCCAAGATTTCTTGAACGAACACGACAGACTTGAGGCACTTGGAACAGGTGCATGGGATGTGCACACGAAGCACTGGGATGAGTGGGTGAAGAGGGTCAGAAAGCAAGGGAAGAAGGGAAAGTCGTGCACATCCAAGCGAAAGTTCAAGTCGGCGATTGTTTGTTAATGTATGACGGGTATTCTTGACAGGTGTATGTACCTCTATGTAAAGTAACTCAATACGAACCATTTTCCCGTCGATCAGCTCTACGGTTGTTGAATATGAATTTTCCTCCTCGGACGGGTACATCCATGTCTGCACCACAACTCATTGCATGGGATACCTGCTTTGTACGAAGCTAAGTACGTCCCACTGGTGGCTTGACGTTCAGCGCTGAGCCTACATCATAATATTGTATGGATTTCAATATCACAATGACCCGTCCCTCGTAAAGTGTACCAACACCGCGTTCTCGATATTTGTTTCCCATATCTCGATTTTTGCTCGTTCAATCTCGGCAACAAGCTGTCTCCGGCGCTCTCGTGCACGCTCAAGGATCGCCTGCTTATCGAGTGCACCTTTGGACGTAGGGACCGCGCTGGAAGTAGATCGACTCGATGCGAGCGGCGCTGGAGAAGCGATGCTAACATCAGCCCGTCCCTTTCCTTTCTGTACCGCGATGATGCGAGGAGGCTCAGAGGGTTCTGTCGGGGAAGGGGACAACTCCCGAGCTCGGACCCGACTTGCAGGTCGTGAGTGATGTCCCTTTTCGACAGGCTCAGGGGTAGGAGGGTCTAAGAGCAAGATTTATAAGTGCAGCCTCGTGTGGTGAAGGGATGCAGATACATACCACGAACGGGGTCTTGATGGGCTATCGTACTTGTTGGTACATCAACGAAGGTTTCAGAAAGTGGTGTAAGTGGCTCTGTGAGGGAGCTCAATGAAGTGCGCGGAGAGTGGGCAAGCACAGGTGGTGTTGAAGAGATGTCCAGCACTTGTGCGATATCGTCCGGCGTGAGCGTGGATGTTGGTGAAGTTGGCGACTGTGATTGAGGTGCTGATCCAGCCTGCTGAGATATGGCCAACAAGGCGGGATCGATTGCTTCATCTCGTGTCGCATGTGGGGCTATCAAAGCATCGCGCTGCATTGGAACAAGTATGTCCGACCCAGGGCTAGAGGCTGAAGAGTCCAAGGGTACTGATGGGCGAGTAGCCCAGTCCGACTCCGGAGTAGGTCCATTGGTCTCAACTGGTACGAACTCCTGGAGTTGAGACAACCATTCTTCGAATGCTGAGTAATCACAGGGGACCACCGAACAATCTGCCTCGACTGCGCCTTCTGATTCCTCAGACATTCTATGGTTGGAACCAGGAGCCGGCGTGCGGAATGTTTCCAACGAGTCTACAGGATGACCCGGACTGTCCATTGGCGTCGCATTGCTTGACATCCCAGTCGCGGCACTTTGCGGGCTCGGGTTGGTGTACAATAAAGGTTCGCGGACAATTGCTTGCGTCGAGCCAATTTGTCCAATCTGCGTCTCCACAGACGCACTTCGTGACGACTGAGAATCCCGGGTCCTAATCCGTCCTTCGGAAGCTGTTCCCTCACTCCTCGCAGTTTTGATAGCAGCCTTTTTAGTGGCATTTTGTACAAGTTCTAGCAATTGGGTTACGAGTTGTTTCGCCCTGTCTCGCGCCCAACTATCACGATACGCCTCGGGACCCTCACCAGCCGCGAACGGGAAAGGGACATCCCAATCAGCTGCCCCAGCAGGCACGTGTTTGAGCTTTCGACGTTTTTGGGGTGGAATGACGGAAATTATTTGGCCACCAGGAGTAGAGAGGGGAGCTGTGGGGAGAGATGATTGTGCATAAGGCCGCGCGAATGGTTGAAGTGGAGGATTTGCAGAGGGAAGGTGTGGGTCACCATTGAGAAGCCTGATCAAGGACTCGAGCACAGGGAAAATATTCTTTTCTTTCGTGAGCGAGTTTATGACGTTTGAGCGTAATATGTCTGGATTGAGTTGATCCAGACGCTGTGGCATCTGGACTTGATTATGGGGGTGTTTTCCAATGTGTGGAGTATCCTGGTCATCATCGAGTACGATCGGATGGGCTGGTGTCGAACCACAAACAGGCGAGTGTGAAGGGGATTGTTGGACGGAAGCGGGCTGGGGACCGTGGGTGTATAACTGTGCAGGCTTAACACAACCCACCAGACCCGCAAGACCGAGTAATGAGGACTGCGAGCGAAGGAGATTTGGTGGAGTGGGTTCATTTGGTCCCGGTAAGGTGATGGGCGGTGCAGGTGCAGGTGGAGCTGGCGTTACAGACTTTGCCTTAGGCGTTCTTCGCTTCCTGGTCGAGGCAGAAGCAGAGGGGGTACCGCTGGCCGCAGAAGATGCTCGGGAAGGGACTGAGCGGGTGGATGACGGGGATACCACTACTGGTGCATGAACTGAGGTGGGCGTCCCAGCAATGCTGTGTGACGTAACGCTCAACGAATTATGACTTGAGGCAGGGCGGGGAAGCGACAAGCTCGAAGCTGGGAGATCGGCTGGTAGTTCAGCACATGACATATGGGAACCAGGAAGTGCAATGGTCCCCACATTTTTTCTGCCCACTCCCGCACTCGGGACGGCGATTATGGGGCCTATTTCTTCTCCAGTGATAAAGGTCTCCTCGGATGGTGACCTACCTCTGGCTGGGGATGGAGGTGGCGAGCCAAAGAGGGAATCCTGGTCCTCATCTGTGTGAAGAGAGGATTGGGTCATCTGATGAAACGTGAGCAAGAGATCGCGCCGAGGAGCGATTGAGACACCTGATAGGCCAGCACGGAGTGTAGAGATTATCGGTGAGGATATCGATTACGCTGAGGAAATTAACGTGCTGACTCGAAGAGATGGCAAAGACGAATAAACTTTAGAAACGACAAACCAGCGGTAACACCGAGCCCACCGGTATGACTGTCGGGGACACGGGTGTCACTGCCGGGAGCTCTGAGGTGCAAGGTGGGTAAGTTAGAACCAGACGGACAGGACTTTTTTTTGACACCAAACAAAGACACCAAACAAAATTGGTCACGTGATTCTAATTAGCGACTGCTTCCATCCAGCCGACACCGACCTCAAGTACGGATGAGTGGAATTGCTATCTCTGAATCTGAAATCACTAGGTGCTTGTTGAATCGCCCATGGTAAATCTTATACCTCCCTACCGCTCGGTGCATTGAACAACATGCTCACAGAAATTATGGTGTTTGAGTTTCTACAGTACACCGTCTTACAACTGCAAGGTCGTTGACAGTCCAGCCGCTGTACTGTGTCTGGTCAAGAGGTGGACAATTATGATCCGTTTGAACCTCTGGCCTCGAATTGCGGTGAGAGTTCAAGATCCAGAAGCAGTCCGCAGTCCCGTTCTGCTTGCACCGATGTACGTTCTTCTGGTTACCGGTGGTCTAGACCTAGCCTTGATACCGCTGGTTGCTGTAGTTCCTGTGGGCACTAGCGCTTAACAAATGTTCGAGGCCATTGCCGTTAACTTGAGCGAATCTGATTCAACAGACACTACCCTTGCAGCGTACAGCAGGTTGTACCCTGGTGGCATCGTCTAGACCTCCGGCATTTTCCCCATGAGCATCGGTTTTCCACATTGTCCTTACATTTGGCCTACTCTTGCAAATTATGTGTCCCTGCCCTCCCCAGATACCGGCCATTTTGAGTGCATTCGAGACTATTATTTTTTGGGAAGAGCAGTATTCGCACTGCGGAACTGCCTTGAAGGTCTAGACTGGCGACTTCTTTTTGGTCCGAAATTCAGTGGATTTAATCTCCCCCCCTTTCAGCACGCCGAATGTCCTAGGAGGTAACCATATACGCCTCTTTGTGGGCCAGCCTGCTATCCCCGAATTTTCAGCCCCGCTCAAGGATTCCCTGGCCAAATTAGCATTCGATCATGTCTCCTCCCTATATATTCGTGCGTGGTTGAGAGCGACCCGTTCATGAACACCCTTTACTTTCCCGATGCCGTTTCGCAAGCTGGTCCGCTCACTCCGAATCAACGAGTCAGGAGATGGGCCCCTCCTTTCCGTCGACCTCACAAGGGAGCTGGAGGACCTGCGGAAATTTTCATTAACCTTGGTATGTATTTTTCGTTTGTTGGTGTCACCCAGAACTGAGATGTGCATTTATTGAACAGCTCATGACCTTCCTCACGTTGGTCATATCCCAATTATATCAGTGGGTTGCTAACGACGCTGCGGCCACAGCGTCCTTGCGATTCCAGTATCCAATGCGTTAGGAGCAACGACGCTGGCGCTTCTTGTTTACACTATTAACCTTCATATCGCTATCAACACCAATTTTCTTCAAGTAAGCTCTTTCTTCTAGCTTGCTTTCCGTGCCTTCGTGTCTCCCATGATCTAATTTTACTCCAGAATTGTCCCACACTCTCTAGATTTCTCCATGCCGTCCCCCTTCTCGGCATATTCTGCATGGCTGTCTTCAAGCTTGTGATTGTCGTACAGTCGCCCGCAATTGCAGCCGCCGTCCTTTTGGCGTGCGCCTTGCCACCATTCATAATTGCAATCCATCTCGCGAGACGGTACGCTGACGTGATCTCGATGCCATTTCCCGTGCAGATGCGGGATATGGCACCTGGTGTGTCAGGTCCCGCTGCCAGTGATACGACAGTGGTATCAGGCTAAAGGGGACTAGGTCAGGGTCGGTGTGGAGGCAACTGGTTAAAACATGCATCACGTTCAATCAAAGTTGAAAATAACCTCCGTTGTAGTATAAATGCTGCACATACATTTCCCCAAAGGTGGATTTTAATCTATGATTATAAGCCCACGGAAAGCCATCAGTACTAATAGGTAGCTTTATGAGGCACAAATTACTTGGTACCCGTATCTCCATATTGCTGTCCATCTCATATAAGGTGGCCGGTTGCGCCCAGGTGTTACATGCTGTCCCATTCATCCCACATCCCCTCCGTAGCCTTAAACGGTCCCGCAACAGGGGTTCTCGGCGTAATTTCCGCGGTTTCTACAAGCTCAACGATTCGATCACTAAGCCCGTCTTCATCGTCCTTGTGGCCCCGCATCCCGACAAACAAAGGCCCGTGCGAGAATGGCGCTTGGATAAGGAGACGTATATCGACGGCCTCAATCACTTGCTTGAGCAGACCCGTCTGCACATCCCTGATTTCAACGAATTCCGACGAGAAAAGGAGAATGTTAGGGGGACGGTGCACGAAAGAAGTGGCTTTGATCTCCCAGCGGATGAACGCGGTCTCACGCGTAGGTTGACCGTATTTAGTGATATAGCAACCCATCGCTGTCAAACGAGCTTGAGTTGGGTCGAGGAAAATCACAACAGTGATATCACTCACTGTCGTAGACAACCATGAATTCTGTGGCATCGTGTCTGGCAAGTCCAAGAACTTTAGCAGCTTCACATCGAGCTTTGAGGTCTGCAATGGCAGAATTATGGGAAGCGCTACCAAAGTCCGGGACAATGGTAGCAGATGTAGAGGGACTGGAGTAACATGGTAAGCAAGCTATAACAGGGCAAACTCCGTACTTCCTACCTGCTTGGATTGGCGATGACGATACCTCGTTCCGTACAAATCGTGATTGTCTTGGCCAAAGGCATAACGGCGAATACATCCCTGGGAACGTACAGGGGCTTATTTAGGGTTAGAAAGTCGATCGCCGTCAATGTTATATATCCACCAATAAAGAAAACATCTCATACTTCACCATAAGGTCGGAAAGAAAGAAAGCTTGCCTGCATAGCCCGTGGTGACCCCATGCGAATTTCAGAAGGGTGACAAACCTCCACCGTATGCACAGTAACTTGTAAGAAGTTCTTGACGGCGTAAACGACTGAAAATAATATTCTTGGAGCAGATACGATGTGAGAGTAAGTGGGTATTACCGATTGTCCTGTCCCCCATCTGTCCAGCCTGGCAGCAAAGAACGTTGCCAGCGTGACCTGCAATCGTTTCAAGAGACGCGTCGAGGCTGCTTGCTGGCGACTGGTACTGGGAAACTCGTGCGAGTACTTCAAGCGAATGGGATGTGAGATAATTGTCATGGTGAATAATTATCTTGTTGAAGTCCTGAAGCACAATGACGCTCTTGACATCCTCGAAAGACAGTATGTTCCGATATGCTAACGACAGCTCTGAGCAGATCGTAACCTTAGAACGGCATGTGAAGCTACTTACTTTCGCCTCTGCGACCCACGAAGATACCTGTTGAGCAGCCTACTACCATGAAGGTTTTCCCGCCGCTAGCAACTGA
Source organism: Rubroboletus satanas (assembly GCA_038090635.1). Classification (NCBI taxonomy): domain Eukaryota; kingdom Fungi; phylum Basidiomycota; class Agaricomycetes; order Boletales; family Boletaceae; genus Rubroboletus; species Rubroboletus satanas. The sequence goes on from JBBPNB010000044.1 coordinate 49,341, forward strand.
GAACCGTCGGGAGATCGTCATCGCTCCAGTCGATTCGCACATACCAAAGGATGCTGCCTGGATGATTCGACCGGATGGCGGCCTCTTCAACGCCACATGTCGGGCCATTCTATGCCCAGGAACCCGAAAGGCACCGTCCTCTATGACTTGAGGCACGAACCACTATCAACTATGATCTGAGCAAAGGATTCATGCATAGAGCTGCTGCGTTACCCGATTCGCCTCACGTCTGACATCGTCGACTCCTTTTGCATCCACGAGGGCATCATGCCACTTCTTTCTGATGGTTTCTGATGGAGCGTATAATGTGTATCGCCGAGTGAACTTCTCAACGGCGTGGTAAATTGTGAACGGGTAGATCGAGCGATAAGCTCCTCGCAAACTGTCTAAAATACCACCTTCTTCGACGCGCTCTTTCCTAGACTCGGGAGGGTCATCGAAGTTACCGAGCCTGAGGTATTCTAATGGAAGAGGCTAGACATGTCATCTAGACATGGGCTTCTTGAGACCACAAAATTTGCGTACCCGAGACACAACCAGACGCTTCATTACACCACCCCGTTTCTCTTCCTTCGTTATCAACACTGCAACCCTATCAGCAAAAAAGGAAAAAAAATGCGTAGGGAAATACCTACAAAAGTTGTCCAGTAGTGCTACATAGAGATCAAACCAAGGGTTCCAATCCATTTCAGATTTGGACCTGCGAGTCAATGCTCCGGCATGAATGAGTGAGCGGGTATCGCTATACCAGTCCAGTTCCTGAAACAGAATATCAGCACAGGCGGAGGGCGGGATATATATATATATATATTACAATAATTTCTCCTTTGTTGAATACCAAGCTTTCACGTAGATCCCAGAACTTTACTTTATTTTCCGCAGCCTCGATTCCGGGTTGGGTACCCTTCAGGAAATCATTCAGGATAGATAAAATCACAGGGAGATCTTCAGAGTCCGGGTGATTGGTGTCGGTCAGTTTATGGAGATGTTCAAGAATGAGGTTGAGGCGTGGAAGACGTGTCACGGGTCGCGAGAGGAACGTGATCAAGTCCCGCTTTTTGACTCGCGGATCGTGTGAACATCGTTGCATGAATTCCTGATAGCGCTTGTTATATTTAAGTTCGGTGCGATGCCGTTGCTCTGCAAGAGGGTAATGTTTAATGTAAGATTCATAGTCTCCCTGAAATTGAAAGGCGGCTGATGAAGGTTGAGCCAGATTTCAAGACTTGCGCAAGGTAGTAGGCCCACATTCAAGGATGATATCAGCGACACTTTGAACGAGAGGGTGCTGTTCTTGCTGCCTTTCGAACAAGGCCGCCAACATATGCTCATGACGTATACAAATTTGATCCAGGTTCCAAAAGACGGTGGAAGTAAAGTTTTGTTGTCTGTTTGCATCGCCCACTATCGGTGGTGAAGCCGAAGTAAGAGGTTCGACAAAGACCTGCGTCGCGTTTAAGTCCGAGGAAAAGAAAGATAGTTGCTACAGTACCTCCTGGATGAGCTTGAGGTCGGCGACATAATCTCGTTCCGACTTGAATACCTCGAAGAGCACAGATTGGCGTTCGACTTCGTGTTTTCCGAGAGCTTCACGCGCTTCAGGGGGGACAAGGTAGTGCCACTCTTCATCTTTCTCTGCGAGTTCGCCATTCTGGAACCGTCGGAGACCTTCTTCCGACTGAAGGCTATAAGAGTCTCAGTTACTACCAGCGAGACTAGGCGAAGCCACACACGTCATATTAGATAACTCTCGGGTCAACAAGCCGAGCTTGAAGTCCATCTGCAACCAAAATTAAGAAGCTCGTTATAACGCCTGCAAACGGAATCCATACCTCATCTGCGGGAAGGTTGACCGAAGGGGAAAAGGGTGAGGTTAGACCACTCCTGCTGCTGTATTCGTCTGCAAAGGAATGTCCGCTATCGGACTGGCTTGATCTGTGGTAATACTCATGAGCTGTTTGCCTCTGAGACGCAGATCTGTGCATCTGTGCCTCGGAAACTTGGAGGCTAAGATTGGGTGGCGCAGATTCTACGGCACTGCGAGTACGGGTGCGTGTGTGGGGTGGTATGCCGAACCGGTTTGTCGGCTGCCTTGCCGTCGGCGTCGCGGTATCCCATGGATCTAGAAGACCACTTGACGCGGAACCGGGCTCGAGCGCATATGACCTATAAACCTCGGCATTTGGTTGTGGTCGACGACCATCGCGTGGAATGGCGATATGGGGGTGGGGTCGATAGTTATGCATAGTTCGGATGTCTTGATGAGCGTCGTCAGGAGATGCTCGCTTGCGGTGCTAGCTAGTTGCTCTTGCCTTATCTCATCTACGTCACTCGGATTTGTATGTGTTTGCTACGCCCCCTCCATGGTACATACATGGCTCGACTACTGCGTGTACGCGGACAGCTCAGCCTTCTTGAGCAGGCCTTTCAGCGTATTACTGCTCCGATTACAGTTACTCTGCAACCACCTCTCCATCTCAACCCGGATACTTCCCAGCTCCTCGCAGATTGGCAGGCTCCCGTCTTCCCGAACTCTGCGAGGATTGAGCAACATGTCAAACAACCTTGTCAGTATATCCGTCTGCCAGTACCGCTTAAACGGCGTAGCGATCTTGTAAATTGGCTCCGAATCCGTAGAGTCAGGTGCATGCATCACCGACGATGCCTCGATGTACTTCCCGAATAACATGCAGTATACAATCCCTGCGAGGCCAAAGTAATCCGTTTGGTATGTCCAGGGCCGTCCCTCGCAGATCTCGAAGCAATCCCGATCGTCCGTAGGCCAGTCAGCGATGAATTGCTGACTGTGGCGTGCCGGGAAGAGCGATGTATCGATGGTCCGTCCAAAGTCGATGACTTTGATGCCCCGGTATTCCCAGCCCCCTTCTCCGCTAGGCTGGTAATTACCAGACAATGACGATGTCCCTCCTGGCAGTTCCTCGAGGCGGGGCAAACAGTTATCGATTTTAAAGTCTCCATGGATAAAGCCCGCGGCGTGCATACCCTCCAGAAAACGCAAAAGCTCGATAGTGAAGAAGAAAACCAAAAGTTCATCAAGGCAAGCCCCTTGTTGCGAAATGCCTGCCGGTCCGGCACGATTTACTGCATCTAAAAGCGAACCGTGCGGGCAGAGCTCCAGCAGGAGATGCGACTCGTCGCGGAAAGCGTAGAGCGCGTGGGGTGTGATTATCGAGCGCGTCAGAGGAGCAGGGAGTGTCCTATGGATCCGTCGAAGGACATGGAATTCCCAAAGATTGCGGGGCTTCACGACCTTCAGCGCTACCAAGGAATTGTCATCGTCATCGTCTTCATCGTCATCAGTATCGAGGTCGTCGTCATCTCCACCACCAGATTTGATGACTTCTCGTGCGGAAAACACGGCGCCAAAACCCCCTTCTCCAAGTTTTCCTGACACCCTAAGTGACCTTCCTTCCAGATTGACCCACATCTCGCCATCATCCATCGATCCACCTTTGCCGCTCTTTCTTGCCACCCGCGCCGCAAATCGCTGCAATCCATCCAACATTCCTCCATCTTGGGCTCTAAGGTCATGGAAGTCTCCGTCTGCAGGGAGAAGCGAAAGGAGGGTTGAAACAATCTGCGGATCAGAAGGAACACAAGGATTAGGTGGTCTGAAGGCAGACACAACAGCCATAGAATCTGCAAGGCTGAGTGTCCCCGTACGTTCCTCGGTGGGTTCAAGGTTGTTCGTTTGGACACCGTCGCGTATGTGGTGGCGGTCGTTGTCTTCTTCCTGTTCGCGCACTTCCCTGGCTAGCTTCTCTGCCACTTCGAGAGCATAGCGACCGCTTTCCTGTCCTCCCCGTTCCCTCCACTCTCTTTCGTCGCTCAGACTATCTCTAGCTCGCGTGGTGCTTGTTGGCGTTGGGAACCCTCTCGTACTAAATTCGAACGTCCGTTCAGTAATCGGAGTCATGACGTTGATTCGGCCAAATCTCCCACCCAGCGGTGGGCGATAGTTCTCCTCATCCTCATCTGCAAAACCCTCCTCCCGGAATGCGTCTTCATCTCCGTACACCTGTTCTCCCTGTTCATGATCGTCTTCGTCATCGTCGAACTGACTGTCGCTCGACGATACGACCGCGGCCTCCATCTCCACTTCTGCTTCACCACCTTCATAAGCGTACCCATCTTCACTCTCGGAAAAGCCGCTGCGGCTGCCACTGCTAATGACGTGCCCATCTTCTGCATCAGGATCTCCGGCGGCGTCACGTAGGTCAGCCTCGCTCGACTCATCCGTGGAGGTCTCCTCGATTATAGATGGAATCGGTATCACACGTGATTGCAGTACATTTGATTTCTTCGTTGAAGCTGGCGTCACGACCGGCTGCGCACCATCGACGAAGGGTTTGAATGTACCATTCCCCATGCTAGCACCGACACCGAGGCTGGCGGCAGATGGAGGCTTCGGTGTGAACACGCTTCCATCCCCAGAACCTAAAACTGCGTTTTCGCCCTGACATTGACCCGGCGGACGGGAAAATACTTTGAAAGGCGTTTTCGAGTCAACGAACGGAACGAAGGTTTGAGACGGTGGCTGTGCCTGTCTTTGGTTTTCATCTTTTGTGTCAGGGCTAAGCTTCGTTTGTGAAGGCCGAACGAGGGGCTCCTTCTGAGAAATAGGTGTAAAGGGCTTTGAGAAGACGGGCAAACCCTGTGGCTCTTCCGAGATAGGTTTGAGTACAGAAAGTTTCGATCCGTTGGGGGGCGATGGTTTTGTAGTGGAGGGAATCGCAGAGACATCTTTGCCTGCAATAACGCCTGGATCTTTGAGGGAGAGCGCCCGGCGGCCGGCCTCAGCGGTAGGCGCAACGGAAGCTTGTTTAGGTTCGTCGAAAAACGGTTTAAACTGGAAAACAGTGCGAAAAACCGTCGCATATAAAGTGCAAATATACACGAGTAAGGTCGTGTTAACCTAACCAGAAATGCAAGAGAGCTTACCTTGAGTGAGGGAGCGGGATTCTCCTTGCGCGGTACGTTTTCGTCAACAAACGGCTTGAAAGCTATCAAAAGCAACTTTCATAACATGCCCCGAAGTTATCCATTTTAATGACTTGCCTGGACCCGGAGGTTTTGCATTCTCGCTCGGCGGCGAGGTGCGAGAAGCTTCCGACTTGGATTCGGGGACAACTCTACGTCCACCCATAGGCTCGATTTTCCGCACAGGGGCGTGCTTACTACCTGGCATAGCACGTTTGACTGTTTTGTCCGGAGAGTTGTACATGCCAAAGACGTCTGCCAAGGCTTCCTTCGTGTTAATTGTGACGGTGGGTTCACTAACATTGGCAACATTGATACTCTTTTGCTTGCCTCCCGCAGCAGTAGCGCCCATATTCTGTGTGCTTCTTGAGCCATCATCGTTGAAGTTCACCTTCACAGCACCAGACGAGGTATCACGCAGCTCCGAAGCAGGCGGCGGACCCCACTTTTTGCCTAGAAGACCCATTGAGCGTGCACGTACTTCCTGCGCCGAATATTCGACGCCAGAAGGTGTGAATAGCAGGGAGAGGTTGAAACGAAGCTTCTCCGGCCGTCTCCCTGGCGCCGGAGGAGCAAGCATAGGTGCATAGCGACCGTGAGCAAGGCCAGGGTTATTTGTTGAGCTCGAAGGAACTGCAGATGTTGGTTTCGAAGTCGAGGAAGAAGTCGAGGGTACTGGATTGTGATTCTTGAATGGATTCCGCCGGAGAGCGTCTACTTCGGAATTTCCGCTCGACCGAAAAGACGTCGACTGATGTTTTGAGGAAGGACGGGACTGGAAGTCCCGGTATCTTTTCTTGAGTCGTTCAATAGGCCGGGCGCTGCGAGCTATGCCAGTTCGAAATACCTTGTCGGCGTCTGTACGTCTAAGTCGGATAGTTAGCTTTCTGCGACAATTAACCAAGTATCGGAGCGCACCGTCCTTCCTTTTCAAGTGCCAGAGCGTATTCCTCCCACAATAACCCATAGACACACCCGATCTCCTTCTTCACTAAATACGCGTATACGAGGGCGGGTTTCTCGACCATTTTCGCATAGGTGCACCAAAGCTTCAGATATCTCAGATCACCGCTATACCGTGCATCGTCCTTGAATTTCCTAGTAGCCTCTTCCAGTAGCTGGATGAGTCCTGAGCCAGGATCATTCTCGGGGAACGTGCGCGATGTCCATTTGATGAAATCGTCATACGCGGCGAGGGGATCCTCGTCTTCCTCAAGAGCTTCTGTGATGCTCGCACGATACTCGGTGCGTTCCTGTTCAAGTTGAGATGTACGCAGGGCGGGCATTGGAGGTCGGTCGGTTGGCGTTTCTGGCAAGTTGGTCTTTCTTTACACCCGCGCGACGCGTTCGGTCACGTGCAAGACTACTTCATTCTCGACTATGTACACCAGAACGATATCAATCATGAGTCGACCCGCAAACACCTTTCAACAATTTCCGAGACTCGGCCGTCAATACCAGACAAGAGTGTGATAGTTTCATCCTGTCGGTTCAGAGAGATAAGAATCCAAAACACACCAGTAATAACAGCTCGTACCCAAACCCTGACGGAAAATGCCTTCCCTTCAGGAGTAAATAGGAAACCGTTTTCTTCAGTAACCTGACAACATGACAGATACCGACCGTGCATTAAGCGGTCACTGGCTACGGCGGCGTGGACAAGCGTTCTGCTACCCTCCTCTGTCGACCGCACAAGGGCCAGCTTTGCTAAAAGGGACATAATCCATTCTTCTGGGCGGTTGCGAGTAATCTTTGACACACAATAACCTGGGTTGACCGTACAAGCAATGACAGATGTGTTTTCAGAAAGACGCGACGCGAGCTCCCGAACGAACATGATCACAAGTACTGAGAACTCCCGACGGTCAACTTTTCCTTGCAAATCAAAGTATAATACCCACATTTTGAAACTTGATAACGAGCGACACTAATTGTGATAATTCCGCTTAGTCATAATTCAACATGCATAGCAGAAGAGTCACGAACCCGTCGCCAAATTCCCGCTGGTTGATAGTTTCAAGGATATTGCCCCACGACTTTGTTGAACTCAACCCGCGAGCATAATGATGTGCAAAACTTGACACTACAACCAAACGTGACGGGGAATCCGGAGAGGAAGAGTTTATCAAGTATGGCAAGAGCAGGATGCTCAGCAATGCAGTGGAAAGATAGTTCACTTGCAGCCTGGTGTAATGAAATCGGTAATTAGACCGTCTGAGCAGGAAAGACGAGGGCATTATAAATACGTTGCTTCCCAACCGTCTTGCGTCTGAGTGTAATCGCCAGAAAGTACTCCAGCGTTCGCGACGAGTGCATTCAACGTTCCATTTCCATCCGTTGCGAACTTGTCAACAAAGGCGCTTACGTTCTGAAAGCTCCCCAACTCGAGCGGCCAAGCATCCACATCTGTACTCGGTACGCCGCTTGTAGCTACTCGCTCAAGGATGGCTTGACGCGTCGTTTCATCATGTCAATCTTGTGAAACTCGGCATGGCTACAAATGCTTACATCTTCGTGTCTGTTCGCACTTGGCCAAGTCCCTGCTTGTCGCAAGAAGTAACTTGGGCCTCATCTTCGTGAGATGTACTGAAGCTTCAAAACCCAGCCCGACATTTGACCCAGTCACCACGAATGTCTTTGAGCTGACATCGTCGACTGCTCTAGGTTGAGGGAGGGTGCGCCGTTGCTCGCAAAAATATTGACGCAGGCCAAACACCGCCATAATAGGAAGCTGAAGCTGAAGGACCGAACAACTTGGGGACTGAGCTTTATTACATAGCCCGGGGAGAACCGGCCAAACGGAGCAGAGAGTTGGAAATTTCGTGGGCTAAATTCCACGTTTGGTCACTGCAAGTGAGAAGAATCGCATCTGCCAACGTAGCCGAGGTTTTAATTTCAGTGACCAGTGTCAACAGAGTCGATGATCGACCCTTGTAGTAGCCCATTTCAGAACGTTGTAACGGTCCGAAGATTTTATTTTTCGGCTTCAAGGTTGACTTTGAATATGCATCTTTTGGTAGGGGCCCCATGGCAGATCTGTTCATTACAACTACTCTCTGGTTTGTCAAAGAAGGGAGAAAAAAAAATGGGGTGTATGTATTAGCGAAAAATGGTGTTCCAGGAAATTGCAAGACGACGGGTGCTTAGGCTTGTGTGACGGGACGAGCCCAAAAAACGTACCGAGAGTTTCCCAAATTGGCAAACTCCCCAATTTTGGTAGTAATATGGCTGTAATTTCCTTTCTTGCTAACTGTCCTTCAATCACCACTGAATCAGCCTGTGGTAGAGTCACATCAAGCAATAATGTTTCACACCTGCATTTACTAAGTTTTGAGCAGTCTGATCTGATGTCAGGCAATAACATTTCACACCTGTCATGCTGACATGTCAGGATAATCAGGAAATTGAAGACTTTTAGCCAGGCATTTGGAGAACATCTAGTTCAAGACTATTTACTGTACCTATGTAACCACAAAATTTTAGTTAACTACACCAGATAAAAGTAATCCAACCAACTTCCCCCAGGATAGATCCATCCATGTTGAGTTCTGTTTGCTAAGCCCAAGTAAAGTTGCCAAATGACACTCACCAGAGAGACAGCAAAAAGAAGGCAAGGCAAGGAAGATCCCCTGACAACACAAGCCAGCAGTGCAGTGGCAGGGTCATCATGCCCCTGGAGTTGCAAGCAGAGCTCACAAAGAACAAGGGTGGCAAAACTTTGATAACCAGAAAATGAAGGCAATGCCTTCATAATAGTGGTTAAACTATTAAGAACAGATACTACACTTGATCTAAGCCAAAGAGCCAGAGTGGTGAGGATTCCCATTTGTCCAGTACAGGTATATATGTTTGGTGATGTGCACACACACCATGACAGCACAGCTCGTTATCGTAATTGATCGATCAAAATATACATCCTGAGGCGTATGTTCTGCTTGTTCGGTGAATTCATGAGCTCACAATCCTGTATCCAAAGCAGTTTATGCCAGTAGAGTATCGTAGTTACAGTACTAAAGGACCCCGGATGTGCCTTCCTCGGCCTTGGGACATGTCACGTACAACAAAGACTGGCACGATCGCTCTCGACCTCACAACAACAATAGCATGATGAGGAAAAAAAGTGAAATAATGATGCAGCAAGGTCATGTTTATGTGTGACCCACGCCACCCATCGGTGGCGGCGCTGGACCTGCCTCATACGCGTGGGGAGGCCCGTTGGGGCCTCCTGGTGGCATCATCATGGGGTACGGAACGGTATGTTGTACTACAAAGCAGCTTCAGTCACCAGAACTAATTGAGTTGAAATTAAGACGAACGTTGTGGACTCTGGTGGTAGTATGGGTGTGCGTGCATGGGGGTGGGGGTCGGTGGCATGGAGGGACGGGGACCTGCGCCATTTGGCGGTGGTGGGTACGTGCCAGGGGGTGGTGGCATGTATTGTGGCGCTAGAGAAGGAAAACAGTCAGCGATGAGCTCGTAACGTACGACACAACGCAAAACGCACGTGGCATTTGTGGCATTTGCGACGCAGCGTACATAGCTGGCAAAATGGGTTGGTTATCGTTCAGCAGTAGATCGACAACTACTCACGTTGTGCATTTGGTGGTATGGCGGGGGGATAAGGCATTGGCTGCATGAAAGGTGCCGACACAAAGGCACCAGGTGGTGGGGGAGCCATGCCAGGCATCATAGGCTGCAACCAGAGGTCGGTTCTCGTAATGAGTTCAAAGACTATAATTTCTTACCTGTCCGTGATAGTAAGGAACATAGATAAAACGTTGTTCGCCCTCTTCATATGGGTGATGGGTGACGGGTGGCGGACCGGGTGGCGCAATGTGAGCAGGTTGCTGAGGTGGTTGGTGAGGCAAGGGAGGGAACATGTTTGCGTATCTTTTGCCATTATACGGCCACATCGCGGCTAAAACTAATAAGAGTATTGTACAGAAAGGGATGAGAAGTGTCATACTGATATTGCTAGCTTCAGCAACCTTGTTGTGCTTGAAAGGATTGAAGTCGTCCTTGACATGGACCGTAGCCTTCTTGACGACCTTCGTGCCAAAGAAGAGGTTGGGAGCAGGAGGGATCTACAACCACATTGAGCGACACACAATCATCGAGTCGGCAATCTCACCGATTCAGCTGGCTTGACATGTGGTGATGCCGAGGCAGAAGCAGAGGTAGTACTGGGGATAGGTGAAGTGGGACCCTATATAGAGCAAACAAGATATTTCAACGTCAGTATTTCAGGTAAGGAATAAACAGTGCGTTCGTTATTACAGGAGTGAAGGCATTTGCTTTTGGATTCGGCCGGAAGGATGATGCGTTTGCGTTTAGCCGATTTATTGAGGTGGGCGAGGTCGGCACTGCAGTAGTTGACGAGCTTCCATTTGCTTGTGGGCTAGGTGACTTCGTCTTATTCCCTTTGAAAGGGGGTATGGGTTGAATGTACATGCTGATCGTTGGTTTGCCGTTTGTCTTGCCAGGCTCCGACGGTTTGGCAGCTACTTTAGAAGTGGACGTGGATGAAGTCGGGGCGGGTAGCTTTGCTGAGGTAGTAGCAACCGAGACAGGTTTCCGCGCCCCATCAGGTGCAACTTTGGCAGAGACAGGTATTTGCGGCACACGCGAAGCACTCGGAGAAGGGTTGAGTGTTCCAACAGCACCAATGGTTCGAGCTGTAGCCGAGGCCGCGTCCTGAGTGGCTTTTTCACGAATCTGCCGCTGCCTTTCTTCGTCCTTGGCCAGAATTGGTACCAGGTCGTCAGGAATGGGTTTGTTAAGCTACGCAATGTTGTGTAAACTATAGGTAATAATGGAAGAGAATTGACCTTGAATGTCTGGGAGAACTTGAGTAGCTCAGCTTTGCGCTTGTCCATCTCACTTTTGACTAGGGCCTGCTTCTTCTGGGTCAAGCGCTGCCTCTCATTAGTCACAAAGTCACGGAACGCTGGGAGAGGATCCGCTGGCGGCTATAAAGACACCGGTAAAACCATGGTGATCAGTAAGAAGGCTGGTCCGATGCTCGATACTCTAGAGGTATATGTAGCTACGTACCTTGTTCACCGATGACGTCGAGGGCGCTGGAGAGGTCGATTTGGTAGTTGCAGGTACATCTTTTGGAGCCACAACTATTCCATCAGGGCCATTGACGGAAACCTTGGGGATATCGGTTTTCGGCGGTGGGCTATTGACGACTGAAGCTCCAGCAGAACTAGTGTGTTGCTGCTGCTGCTTGCGTGCACCAGGGGGAATATATGCATTTGAACCACGGACAACCGCACCATATCTATGCTGCGCCGTAAGGATGTGTGAGTAAGGCGAGAATGGAAACGTTCACTTGTCTTCCTCGTTTACGCCACTGTCATCGAGGTTCAGATTTCTCTCCTCTGCTATATGCAGATTGTTGGCGGTACTCTGTAAAATTTGTGAGCATGTCCTCTAGCATACAGCAGAGCACCCTCGCGCTGGGGGACATACCCCCATGATCTCGCTAGCAATGCGCTGTGCCTTTCGTTCCCTCTCTCTGAAGTCTGCTGCAGACCTATCAAGTTTGGTCGTGTAAACCTCCTCATCGAACGACGTCGTGACACCAAACATCTGTTCGTTGGCAGCGAATTGGTCCCACGAAGTGTTATTGGCTGTTCCAGGTCCGAACGTAACTTCATCTCCGACCCCGTCGTGGTGGGGTGCAGGTGCACCAGATGACGCCGGTGAATCTGAGGGTTGCCACGCCTGCAGCTCGCGCTCTCGTGAAAGCTTTCCCTTGCTGATATCAGTATCCGTCCGGAAGGCTATCACGGAAAATTGCCCCATCAGTAGCAAATTCAAGGTAGAACAAAGAGTAGGGGAAAAACGCAAAGCGGTTCAATCTTGGCGCAGTGCAGTTGAGTGAATTTGCGTTTGAGGACTCACTGTCACCATTGGGCACTTTAGCATCGGCTGGCCCGGACTGCCAATTCTCGATGTTGGCGGAGGCGACGAAAAGAGTGTCTTTAAGAGGAGTGCCCGGTTTCGAGATCTCCTTGATGTCTTTCAGAGTTACCCCGGCCGTGTCGCCCTCAGGACTAGTGGACAAAATGACACCCTCGTAACGCTGACCAGTTTTTGTCAACAAGGTGACGGTTGTACCCTAGTGTGGGACGGAAAATGTAGGCTCGTGACATGAGAAGCAATCGGATATGTAAGACGTACAGTCAGACCAGCTAGAGTCTGGAGGACGCGATCTTGGGGCGCATCCTGAGAACGAGTGCCGTTGGCGTGAGCTGGTAATGGGGGGAAGCCCCCCTGAGAAGGAGCGGGAGGGCCATTGGGAAGGCGGGAAGTGGTGTTCGCTGGAGAGAACGTGGGGGAAGCCCTTGCCCCTGACCATGCTGAACGACTACATCGGGGGGAAGGGAGGGAGTAAGGATGATGACCGAGGACATATGTGGCGACGATGTGTAGACATACCGGGTCGTGGGGTCTGCCATGCCCTTCTTGGGCGGCTTTGGACGGGAAGTGGTTGCCATTGTGAAGAGATAGGAAGTGAAGAAAAATCAAGGAGGGAAGATATGAAGAAAAGGAGCAAAAGACAGCAGAAATGACGAGAGATAGTAAGCACGACGCGACTAAAGACCGCTTGGAGAAGAATCAAGCTTTCGAGGCGGCCTACAAGAGGCGGGCTCGCGGGTTTAGCCTGTAAGGGAAAGAAAAGAAACAAGCCCTTGCAAGCTGGCGAGGAGAAGGTGAAGAGAAACAATTTTATGTTTCGTGCGGGCGGTTGACTGGAGAGTCAAGTCGAAGAGTCGCTCACTAACGAAGGCCTCGAAGCCCAATACAACTCCAAGCCAACCCGCGGGAACTCGACACCGCTTCCCGTCAAGGACCCCAGAGACCACTCCCCCTCGCCCTCAGTGCGGCCACAACGACCACAACGACGCCGAGCCCATGTCCGCAAATCCACCAGCAGGTCACCCAGTCAAGTCCATCCCCCGCCTCAATTTCCCTCGTCGTCGTCCGGGACGACACCGTGCCACCCCGGAGTTTGAATGTGGTCACAGGGGTCCCAGCGCGTGTCCTTGCTTCCATATTACCACTACATTCATCGACGACGAAACACCATGCACTCCCTTAAACTGCCACTTGCAACATGATCATGTTTCTCCAAACCCTTTGGGGTATCTGAACCCACAGCAAGTTGCTATTCTAGTGATATCAGTATTTCTGCCTACGATGCCCACGCACCAGCCTCCCTGGGTTTGATGCAAGCGCGAGAAACTGCGGTAAAAGTAACGTCCGGCTGGAAACCTTTGACAAGGCAATCCATGAAGGCACGGCCAATATGCTACCCTTGCGTCCCAGCTCCGCCCTCAAACACCACCAGATAACCGTCTGAGATCGGTACAAGTAGTCGTAGTATGGAATTTGGGGTTCATCATTCGTTTCAACGCGCAGTCAACAGATCTCAACGTTTGGGGCAATCAAATACCCTTGACGGGCGCCTGGGTCGCTTGGTAGCAACCTATTCTGACTGCTCTGGAGAGCACCAGACCGGTATGTGCCCTATCCGATTAAAGGAAGCTTCCTCGCAGGAAACAGTTTCGGCCAGGACCGGTATGCGGCGAGCTTCGTCCACAGGTTATCAGCGGATTCCGTTGCATATATCCAAGTGTGTTCCATCGGATACTGCGGACCATGGGGTTCAGTCCTGCCATGCATAGTATCATATTCATCATCTAGACCCCTTCGTGCACACACATGCCAGACGATAAGTAACAACTCTACCTTTTGGATCCATTATACTGATTTATTCTTTAAGGAGCTATGCGGGGTGACACAGGACCACAAATTCCCCCTTATCACGGGTCTTTGGAGTTCTTCAATAGGGAAGATCCACATCGGGTTCCTCTGTTGACGGACTGGTGGCCGTCATCTCGCAGTGGAGAGAACATGAACAGCCTATTGATTTAATGCGTTATAAGCAGTGCGATTTGTGTTGCGTTTCGGCATTGCAACCAGGACCAAATTCAGGCCACGTCGATCACATGCCCTACGGAGTTGAAGACTTCAAAGGTTTGGTAGAGCCATGGCATTCTTCCCTCTCCCTCTCAGCTGCCATGTCCTATTTAATAGTTTGCCTGTGCAACATTATCCCCTGACTACAATACATGACTTCATGGAAGAGGAGTGTGTTGTCCCTAACACATTATTATGCCACAGGTGTCAGATCCTACTTGCATATTGATGGGGGAGGGTTTTGTCAGGTAGAATATTGGATGTTTCAACCTAGCAGCCCACACCTGTGGAATGGGAATGTGCAAAACCTACATAATCTATATAGTTTATAACCTGAACCAACAACAGCCCATTCACTAAACAAACAAAACAAGCAGCCTGTATGCTGCTTGAAGAAAATCATGTGTGTATTTATTTTATTATACTATTTCACTGTTGTGACTCCCCTGCTTCAGGTATATTAATGATAATGCCATTTGACACACTGGCTAATTTTTTTTTGTGACAAGGCTCACAAGTTTTGCACATTACAGATTTACCAGATTCATATGGCCAATATGTACACCAGGATTGCCAACTCACACAGCAGAACCACTAATGCAAAAGTTGCCACTCCAGAAATCTGCAATGGACACTTGTAGGGATGTTTATCACTCCTGGCAAGTATGACTTGAAGGTCAAGAATGGTGATCATGTCAAGATAGAAATTGTCCTGAAACTGTAAGCAATCAAATCTCTTTCTCTCAGGCTGACTTGTAATCCTTGCTTGACAACATCATTACTTACAGTTGGAAAATTCCTGTGACTGTTGTGGAAGCAATGCATGCAGAGGTTTTAATCCGAAGGTGACCACTACAGGGACCAGAACTAACTTGCAGGCTTTACACCAAGCCTGGCGAGGTGTGGGAGAAGGAAGAGTGATTGAGTTGCCTTAATATCAAGGAGAACTTTGAGAGGCGAAGATCCTGCTGTTGATACAAGTGGACTAAACTAAGGAAAGAGGTGTTAAAGTGGAGACTGTATTTATAGGCCCTGCTTCCTGGGCTGTGCTTCCCAATCAGGAAGCTCCAACTCTATTGTCCACTTCTTTAGTCTATTGGTTATCTCCAATCAGATTCAATCATTGGATTGGCAGGTGAGGCAGTGTTGATGGCTGATGCTGCTGAACAACTGAGATCAGTGGGACACTTGGCTGTGTGCAACACAGCAGCAGGCATGGGTGATGGCTTGGGGAATGCAGCTGTTCCTGATCAGCAAGAGGGAGCATACACGACATGTCTGAGTCATGTGCTGGGGATGTGCCAGAGGTCACTGGTCTTGATGAGCATGTGTTGGGTCATGTGATTCTGAGGTCACATGCCAACAGTTGAGTGAGGAGAGAGGAAAATGGTGTGGAGAAAGGGGGTTTCATAGCACTACCCCCCCTCTAGGACTCATACTCTGAATGAGTTGAATCCACCAAATCAGGAGTAACCTCTGTGAAGTTTTCATAGGGCCAGAATAACTGACTGAATACTGTGGGAGAGATCCCCCTGAGCTGCTGTGGGGCAGCCATCCAATGCTGATGGAACTTGGTGATTGCATCTTGTGTGGATTTGAGATGGTCTGCTGGCTCCTAGGTATGATCTGTCTCATCATATCCTTTCCAATGGATGAGATAGTGGAGCTTTCCCTTGACCAGTTTAGAGTCTTGGATGGACTCTACCTCATACTGTGCATATCCTTCATCATCAACCATGATAGCATCCAGACAGATCACTGGCTGATCTGGGAGAGTGTCTATATGGGGCTTGATCTGAGAGATGTTGACAACAGGGTGGATCTTGACTGATCTCAGCAGTTTTAGCTGAACCGCATTGGGAAGGACCTTCTGGATGGAATAAGGTCTGATCCACTTCTGGGAGAGCTTCTTTGCAGGGTATGGCAAAGACAGCTGATCAGTGGACAACCAAACCTTCTGGTTGATCTGGTACGTGGGTGCTTCAGACCGAAGGTGGTCTGCCTGGGTAATCATGCACTGATAGGAATCCTCCAAGGCCAGCAAGACTGCCTTGTGAGAACTGAGAGCTTCTTGAGAGAACTCTCCTGTGAGGGTGTCTGAGGATTGCTCAAAGCTGAGTTGGGGTGAGTACTTGTGGGTAACTGCAAAGGGGGTGGT
Source organism: Rubroboletus satanas (assembly GCA_038090635.1). Classification (NCBI taxonomy): domain Eukaryota; kingdom Fungi; phylum Basidiomycota; class Agaricomycetes; order Boletales; family Boletaceae; genus Rubroboletus; species Rubroboletus satanas. Next base: position 65,494 of record JBBPNB010000044.1, read on the forward strand.
GCTGGTGGCCGAAGTGAGTGAGGAGTTGTGGTGAAACTGGGTGAGCTTGATCCACTTGGCCCAGTCTTCCTGCTTCTTGGTAATGTAGGAGCAAAGATACTGCTCCATGCCTTGATTGATCCTTTCTATTTGACCATCCAT
>JBBPNB010000045.1:0-63291 GCA_038090635.1 Rubroboletus satanas
AAGCCTCTCTGACAGCGAACAGAGAAGCCATATGGACACCAGTACGCTAGTCTCTTTCGGTCGTTGCTAATCTCACGATGGCCCCATCAGCAACCATGTTCAGCAATGGCTCTCTGGTCGTCGGAGGTATTGTCATCTCAATTATTTCAAGCTCGTATGGTCTTCTTCTGTCCAATTTCACGTCCCCTGATTACCAACAGTGCGGTCTACTACTTCGTTCACCAGGAAATTATATTATTGCGTAGCCGTCGCTCAACTACCGACGAGCTAGACTCCGAAGCACCAGAAGATGCCGAGGAAGGAGTCCCCCTCCTTATACGCTCCTGACCTCAGTAACTGCATCAACAATATGGACATGAGGTTGCATATCATGGGAATTGAGCAATTTTCCACACATCCTAAATCTGAGCTACATGACATACTTGCAGTATATCAACTTGTCTACTTAGATGACTGAATAGTGTATACCATGCTTAGGGAAGATCTACAAGGTCTAGTACAGGTGTAAAAATAGTAGAGACAGGCTGGCCCCAATAAGGAACACGAGGATGAATATTCTGCTGTCCTTTGCCCTTCGTCTTGCCTCCTTGAGCTGCACGTTACCCTTCTCAACGGTGGAAGTAGTTGCTATTGCATCCTCAAAGAGCTGTTCAGTGAGCTCGGTCTGGCGTGTGAGATGCGTGATGAGCTCCATTTGCAGATTACTGATGTCCATCAAGCGCGCCTCCGCTTGTTGCACTGACTCTAGTGTATCTTGGACCGACCGTAGAATGTTTGCATTCTCGGTCTCGAACTGGAGAATTTGGGATTCAGTTAGTTCCAGCTCTTCATCGTCGTCATCCGAATTCTCCACGGAAGGAGTAGATCCGATTGGTTTGATGGTAGCAGGGCGACCAGAAGCGGAACCAATTGTGGCAGCAATGCCAGACACAAACACAGAGGAAGCACCGCCAAGCCAGCTGTCACTGGTTGGCTGTTGCCTCCCATGTGCGACATCCTTGGAGGTTATTGTCATAACCTCGCGAGTAGCGTTGGAACCAAGCGTACGCGTTCGTTCTAGCTGTCGTTTTACGCGCTCCTCCTGTAATTCCTTCTGGTGCTGGCTTGCCTCAGTCAAACGCCGACTAAGGTACCACGTTATGCTCGCATGGTGGGCGGCCAGATACTCTGGGAGCATAGCTGAATCACCTTGCACCAATCTCGCTGGGAGAAATCGTGCCAATGGATTCATGTTGCGCGCAGCCAGCTCTACACGTCCTATTCAGGTGTAGAGGTTCGAAGGTTTGCTCCAGGTATGAAACAAAACAGAAACGCACGCTTTTCGAGCGCCTCCATCTCCTTCACACGGTCCGCACAGCGGGTGAGTATGAGTCGGGACTGGAGATCAATCTGGTCCCTCTCCTCGTTCGAAAGATATCTTATTTCTGACCACAGCTGCTGGGAGTCGTTCAGGTCAAGATTTCGAGAACCTTGTCGCACAAGCGGACTGGAGTTAGAATCGACGCTGAGGTAAGGCCGCCGAACGTTGCTCAACATCCACGTTAGAGCGTTTATGTGGTTCAACTGGGAAGGAGGTGTCAGTCGTGGGTTGTTGGCACTCGGGAAAGTCGCACGATGATGTAGGCCTCCTCTACATATCGTTTCCCAAAAGTATCACGAGGGTCAACCTCGGTCGATAGTTTTCGTCGTTTGGCGGGAGGGGTTGGGCCCTGCTTTGACTTTACGACTTTCCGGAAGTCTGTGGTGCGGTTGGTGTATCCCATAGCGTCGGTGGGGGACGAGAGGAAGCTGTGTGTTAAGCAATTAGGTCATCGGGTCGGACCGCGTGCCACAACAAACGTGGGAGTGTCGTGAATGACTCGAGTTATACCAAACCGCTGAGAGCTGAGAACGTCGTCCGCACTACACCTGGCAGCGCGATGGTTTGTGTCTCGAGGCGGAAGATGGATTGCAGTCCCTGTTTGAGGTGTGCGGTGTCCCTTTCACCACCGTCTGCCATAGTTTGCGACCGACATGACTACGTGCTCTGGTATATTCATCCTTACAACATCCCCTTGTAATACGTCCAAGTTCTCAAATGCAAACAATTCAAAGGACAATCCTAGCGAGGACCGGGTTTCTCTCGTGGAAAGTGATGTTGTGACGAAGGCGCATGCGGTGTCTGTACCTCTCGTTGACGCAGCAGCCTCTGTTCCCTGAATCAACGACATCCTCTTTCAACAAGATTTACGACCAAGTTGCAACGGATGACTCACGGCAAAAGTCATCCACTGCTCTCAGCATAAGCCTGCATGTTGTGATTTCCGCGAGATCGAGAACGTCCCGCTCCTTCACGTGTAGACAATTTATAGCAGCTACCTCTTCCAACTCTTTGGCCTCCCCGGGTACGGGCCCTGATTTGCCCATTTCCACGTCGGTTCGAACGCGGCTCCTGACCAGCTGAACCAACGCCGAGCCGGTCAGATGTGTGCACCAGCGTACATCCAACCGTACGAGATTCGGGCATAGGCCAGCAGGGCCATACAGGAGCTGCAGTTCATCGTCTGATATGTCACTGTCGTGCAAACGGAGTTCCTCCAGTCGGGGTAATAATGTGAAGCATTCCGCCAACTCCTCCCGAGGCAAGTCTACATCGTGTAATTCTAACAACTCTATGCAAGGCGACGATCTCAAGATACGGCGAACGGGTGGACCGGATGAGATGTGCTCGTGTCTTGGAGAACAGCGGAGGAGAAGCTTTCGGAGCGCTGGAGCTCGCATGTTATCGAACACCCCAAGGAGTTCATGGGATATTAGAAATGCCAAGGATTCGAGTTGGGGAAGCTCCACCACTTGCGTAGTGTCAAGCTCGTAATGGTATTCCGACTCGACAGAGAGCCCCAGCGCCAAATCTTTCAAACCAAGCAGATTAGCGAGCATGCTTGTCCATCTTGAGGCAGTAACCGGGTTTGGAAGAATTCTCGGTGCTGAAAGAAAGAGGTGCAGGCTTGTCAATTGGAAAGGGATGCTCCAACGAGGTAAATTAGGTTGCACAAAGTCGAGCCGATGTAACGAGGGAGCATTGTGGACAGCGGAAAAGTCAACAAGGTCTGCCGCAGGGGTGTCCCAGTGGGTTACGCAGTCCAGCCTGCGCAACTGCGGGAATGGGTGAACCATTAGTGACAAAATGTGGTTTAGCTGGACGGAGTCATGGGTCCGGATGGTGGCACTCCTCCACTGAGTAGAACGCTCGAAAAGGACAAAAAGGATTTCGTCCACAGACAATGCATTGGGGGGGACATCAAGGGTGATATGGAGTGGTGACTGCTGTGCCCTGGAAAGCCATAATTTCGTCTTGGCCAGGGGATTACCAAGACCACAGTCGACGTAGATCCGGGACCAGACGCGCGGGTATTCTGCCGCTGTCCTCCAAGCAGAGCATACATGTGATGCGACGAGAGGAGCGCGGGTCCAACCGCTCTCGGCGCACAGTTCAAAAACGTCGGCGAGGACCTCGGACGGGGTGCGTCGGGCAAGTGTGATCAATGAATGGCACTGCCGAATGTTTTCCTGATACTTCATCTTGCGGAGACGAACCTGCTCCAGTTGTGCCATGATTGTATTAATTTCAGAATTCAAGGCAGCGATGACTTGCTCGTCGTGGGCTATTGCACGCCCAATCATGCGGATATCATCTTCTGAAGGGTCACGGTGGGAAGACATTCTTTGCGCGATGAGCGGTAGCCTATTAAACCTTGAGTATCCCGAGGAGAGAGTCGTGCAGCTATGAAACATACACCATAGTGGTGGCTAGATCGTGACTTGGTGTCACACTGGGAGCGCTCGTGTTCCTTCGCTCTCACAGTCTCACTAGCTTGTAAGTACCATCTCACAGCCTAGTCCTGCCTGATGATTCAGAGTGGATGCTTCATCGACCCGCGTCCTTTGCTCGCTGGGTCGAGCTGGAGACTACAAATGTTCTAGATACTGCTGACATTGGCCCTTGTGTGTCGCGTCGCGTTGTGAACCATACTCAACCATCTCTCTTTGAGCAGAAATCCATGGACCCTCGCCGAGCGCGTGACCCCCGCCTTGCGCGCGCCGACCCCCGTCTGCAAAGAGTTCCTTCTGGGTCACCTGCCCCGCCGGCGCCACAACGGCAGCCTTGGCCACCGATTGATTCACATGTGGCCCCTCAGCAAGTGCAATACCAAACGTCAGGAAATGCCAGTTCCAATGCGCCAGCGCCGTTGAATAATGAAGTATCTCCTGCTTCTATATACAAACCACGACCGCTATTCTGCGTTGTCTGTGCCAGTAACCAGGTAATGAACGGTGATACCACCATAAGCGCAAGCAGTCTGACGCCGTCTAGAATCGCTCTATGGAGGGACATCACGTACTTCAGTAAGCAATTTTTCCCTGCACGGAAAAGGGAGGTTTTCTGACCAAAATTCAGAAAAGCAGGTTACAGAGTCATCTCGTACGGCACAGGCTCCGCTGTTCGCCTTCCTGGTCCCTCTATGGATAAACCAAACATTTATGCATTTGGGACGCCTTACAATACGATATATGAAGAACTGCAATCGAAAGATCCGCGTTTGTGAGTCGAGGCTAACGAGCGTTTTCGTAATTGGGCTTATGGGCGCAAGGTATACTGCAAATGGGCTGTTGCAGATGCTTGATCGTAATCGCAGGATCAAATTGGCTCCAGAGCGGTGGCAAGACAGTAGGACCATTGCTGATGTGGTGATCACCTGCGAGGAGCGCTGCTTCGACGCTGTATGTGATGGTGGGTCAGTCCGTAACATGAGGTCGGTTTATTAAACTGATAGACGGCATAGATCTCCTCAGTCGGGGCGGTGAATTCAGCAAGCCCGTACATGTAATTAATATAGAAATCAAGGATAACCATGAGGAAGCGCTTATTGCTGGGAAGGCGATGCTGGACCTAGCTGCGGCGGTAAGTCGGACTGATGGTCATGGATTAATGAATCATGGGCTGATCGGGTGCAGATCGAGGCGTCGCAGGATGTCGATGAGGATGTCGACCGGATTCTTCAGGTACAGCAAGAGCGACATCCACACAGTATCTTGCATGCGGTTGCGTACTACTAGATCGCGCGAGGATTGCAATAGACTTGTTATCACCTGTGGGAAACCAAGACGCCATCATTCCATCATAAGTCGGCCGCCCAGCCAACTTTCCCATCCGCCACATGCCTGTAAGTTATAAAAGGGGATTAGATCTGACTCGTCCCTTGTTATCATATCATATCATGCCCTCCCTCCGTCTCGGTAACACTGCCCCCGATTTCCACGCTGAAACTACAGCTGGCCCCATCAGATTCCACGAATGGATCGGCGATTCTTGGGTATGGTCTCCCCCACCCGGCCCATCCTTGTCTGATTTCCCTTGCAGGCCATCCTCTTCTCTCATCCTGGAGACTTCACCCCCGTCTGCACCACTGAGCTCGGCGAGGTCGCTCGTCGTGCAGACGACTTTGCCAAGCGCAACGTCAAGGTCATCGGCATTTCTGCCAACGGCCTCGATGAACATTACAAGTGGGTCGAGGATATCAACGAGTTCGGCTCCAAGTACGGCCCTACCGATGTCAAGTTCCCGATTGTAATCCGAGTCCTTCCCGTGTCTTTTGCACACTCATGATCATGCACCAGATAGCCGATGCGGACAGAACGATTTCTACGCTATACGACATGCTCGACGAGCAAGATGCTACGAACCGCGACAGCAAGGGTCTCCCCTTCACGGTGAGTACGATCATCCTCTGCACACCACACATCCTTATCGTCCAACAGATCCGGACTGTCTTTGTCATTGACCCCAAAAAAGTCATTCGTCTGATGATTGCCTACCCCGCTTCCACGGGCAGGAACTTTGACGAGATCATCCGGTTAGCATTGCGTTTCTCCTCCCTTCAGCTCCGCGCTAACTCGCTATAGTGTGGTTGACTGTGAGGGAATGAGATTCACGAACTTGCTCGAGTCTAATGGATCCCTCTAGCTCTGCAACTCGGCGACAAGTACAGGGTGACAACGCCCGTGAACTGGAAGAAGGGTGAAGACGTGATCGTGCACCCAGCCGTCAGCAACGAGGAAGCCCAGAGGTTGTTCCCCGCTGTGACTATCCACAAGGTAAACCTATGACATTTCTGCGGGACAGCGCGCTGAGCGGTGTATTCCCCAACAGCCCTACTTGAGGACGACGCCTCTCAACGTGGAGTGAATGTTGAAGGCGGCATGTGTATGTAGGAATATGTCGTGTACTAGTCTCTGAAAAAATCGGTGCAACAACATTTGCACACGTTTGATCCAAATGTGTAAACAGTGCACAAATACAGACGCGTGTGCCCGACGCGCGTACAACGTGACTCATTGAGAGGTAATCGCGCCTCAGACTGTCGCTTTTAATTCTTCCTCCTCAACCCTCACAATGGCTAGTGCGGACGGCGGCGCCTACAGGTATGAACCCACACGTAAACGTGTCTTCAGGTCTCATCCCGTCCGCTAGTTACTCCCTGACCGTCTTCTCGCCGAGCGGAAAGCTTGTGCAGATTGAACACGCTTTGGCCGCCGTTTCACAAGGGACCACAAGTCTCGGGATTAAAGGTATCATCATAGTAATATCCGCATGTCGGATCTTCATTCTCTGCAGCGTCAAATGGCATCGTCATTGCCACTGAGAAGAAGTCCTCCTCCATACTGATAGACGATTCGATGATCGAGAAGGTCGCAGTAGTTTGTCCCAACATTGGCATTGTGTATTCCGGAATGGGCCCCGATTTTCGCGTCCTCATCGCGCGTGCACGCAAAAGTGCTCAGGCATACTGGAAAGTGTATGGGGAGTACCCACCCACGAAAGTTTTGACTCAGGAAATCGCGACCGTCATGCAGCAAGCAACACAGTCTGGGTAAGGTCGGATTGTTACACGTGATTCGCTTGCTGAATCTCCACATTTTTTTCATAGAGGTGTGCGTCCATTCGGCGTGTCGTTATTGGTCGCAGGATACGATATTCATCGTGGACCTTGTCTCTATCAAGTTGATCCGTCAGGATCGTTTTGGGCTTGGAAGGCTAGTGCAATTGGTAAGAATATGGTGAATGCAAAGACTTTCTTGGAGAAGCGGTAAGTTTCATGCATGTTGATTCATCACAGGAATACACATGCAACTGATGCTCCTTTAACGTAAAAAAAAGATACAACGATGACATTAGCCTGGAGGACGCAATTCACACAGCCCTGTTAACCCTTAAGGAGGGGTTTGAGGGGCAGATGACAGAGAAGACCATCGAGATCGGTGTGGTCACAGTACCAACGGTGCAAGAACTTGATGCAGGAAAGGAAGGGGGGGAAACCACGCGCCCGCGACCTACGTTCCGTAAACTAACCGAAGAAGAAGTGAAGGACTATTTGGCTCTGTGACATGTACTGTATCTTACGTGCGTTACTCTGAACCGCTTTATCCCGTTGTACTCTTTGCTGAGCGCGTTTGTCTTTCGTGTAGACCGCGTGTAACAAGAGCTCTGCTTGTATCCCAGAAATTGATGCATCACAGCTCTAAATTTGACTTCAGCCACGTATGCTGATGAGAATTGAGAAAATGTTCGGAGCCTTACATTACCCAGCGCTGATCATGACAAAGGAAATTCGGCCCATCAAGCCCAATCGCTCCACTGTGTCACCCACCCCTGATCCGTCCGCATCATCCGCTGCTTCATTCACGCCTTCTCGTTATCGTGAGGTTTCCGCTCAGTACTTCGCGCCTTTTCATTAATGCTTACCTACAGCATTCACTGTCACTGAAGCTGCACAGGACTGGTTTAAACCAGGTCGTTATCCTCGTTCAGGCGGTCTCGTGGAATACACCAGATTAATCGGCGATTTTCTGATGCTGTAATGGAAATTATTCTTCATCCTGCGTGACTAGACATGAAAGGATTAGTGCACCTTCCAAGCACAAATGCGTAGGGGGACTTTGACCGAGATTTAAAAGAGGACATCCGCGGTGCTCTCCCCATCATTCCATCTTCCCTATGCCTCCTAGACGTTCTTCAAGTCGTATTCATCAGCCAGTGCAGAGAAGGCCACGTACCGAGAAAGCATGCAGCTTCTGCAGGGTAGCGAAACAACGTGTGAGTATGCCTCCTCGCATGTAACTGTTAACCGTGCTCAAGCGTCACTAGTGCGAACCTATCGAGTACGGCACAAATGATCGACCGTGCCGTCGTTGTGTTTTGCAGGGGTTGGACTGCAGTATAGCCCGAGCAGCTCGTTCCCAGAGTCCGAGTCCAGGGTTCGGTGCACAGGGCGCTGGACCAGTTCGACACCATTCCGCCGGTGGCGCCACCGAAGAACTGACGCCGGGCTCTGAGACCAACGTTCAATACACACTACAGCGGTCTGAGTCGCTTCGAGTCCCGATGGGAAGGTGGTCCCCGCTCATGATGCGCCCCGACGAACGCCAAGGGCCGAGTACCACCATCTTTTCGGCGGGACAGACCCCGTACGTGTATCCACTCACAAAATTTTCGCTGCTCAGAGATTTATTTAAAATTCACAGGTCACAGACGGCGAGCTTTCTACCTCTCGCACCAAGCATGGGAGGGTATCAGCAGAGCTTGTGAGATGCTTCTTTTTGTGCCCCTTCTCCCTCCTGACAAACAGCTTCAGCCCGAATGTTGCTCAGGGTTCTACCAATCTAGAGTCTAGTTACTATCCTCCGGACTACTATGGACAAACCACGTCAGTCAATTTGGTCAATTTGATAACCTTTGTTCATCGGTGTTCTCAGATCTTGCGATGCTTATACGGCCAGTTATGCCACCCAGAGTGCAAGCGATGGTGCACCAAACCTGGGGTTGTTGATTTTCACTGAGTTTGTGATTTCATGTCTCACGCCACCCAGTAGATATGTCACGGAGGAACCCCAACCCGACAGCAGGGGCGCCTTTGTCAGTGAGGAAGATGCTAGTCTTTCCCGCTCAGGTGAATCCTAGTTCACCGGTATGCTCATGATACGCCTTTCGCCTTTTGTTCCTACATTCTATGGACTTTGGCTATTCTTCTTCTTGTGACACTGCCTCGCGAATACGATTGTTCTGTTGTGGTTATTTGCTGTTTGTTATCGTCTGACAGTAGGCGCTCATCGGGCCTTGAGGAGGCGTGTTCGTGTATGGGTGCCCAGGTACCTGAACGCACGCTGTCGTCGCATGGCTTGGTTTGCATACTAGCCTTACATGGAACAATTGACTGACCGCAGTAAACTAACGCGGGTTCGCCTGCCAAAGGCAAGTCTGATCAAACCCAGATTCATAGACTTTTTATTGAACTTGAACGAGCAACTTGATCAGCGATTCGTTATCAACCGCACCTAATTGGTGAGGCCTGGCTGAGATGAATGTCTTCTTTGAACCTTCCTATCGAGGACAACGTCGCGCTCCGTGGATGCCGCGATCACCGTTCAAGCTCAAGGAAAACGCGAACACCAACCCCCTCAACTGCGGGTCGATCAGACTGGAACTGGACGAGAACGCGGTTCTCGGAGTCTATTCACGCCACAATTTGCTTGCTATACCGGCCGCTCCGTACCTCCGATGCCCTACCTCCAGCGCAGATAGGAGTTGGCTCGGTCGTTCAACGTGGATTGGCGTGCAACACGCACATCGTGATGCGTATTCATGCACCATCTGAGCGCTGAAGCGCTGATCACTCATACATGGCAATCTTGTCGGACATGGCCACAATGATTATACTTTTCGAGCGTAAAAATGCGGTCCGGGTGAATCTCACTTTGCTTTTGCACCTGCATAGGACTGTCGTCCAGGCTTGCGGTGAAGATCTGAAGGGTTTGTTTCACCAAGTCATGGCCCACCGTTCTCGTTTACTGATCCTTGTACAACAGCTTCCCGATCCATACGCTTATCCATGAGCGTACGTCTGTTTGTTTCATTTCTCGTCGCTCGTGTATTTAAACTCTGGGACCATTCCCCCCCCCTCTGATATCCAACCCGTCAACAATGAACGTCGCTCCAGAGAGAGCAAGAGAAGCTTGCGAGTCTTGCCGCAAAAGTCACAAGAGGGTCCGTTTCCCCCCTCTTGGCCAACCTCGTACTCAACCCTACTTTAGTGCACTTACGACGACAATTCCATACGATGCACCCGATGCGAGAAACGAAACACGCCGTGCAGCCTGTTCCTGTCCGTCGAGACTACAACTATCGCCCAGCAAGGGCCTCCAGGATTGGTAGCCACAGACTCGTCCGCCCCTGACTCGTGGGATGGAACTCCTCACAATTCCGCCGCGAGTTCGAACTTCTCCTATCCATTTTTGCCTCACCAAGGCCAGTACTACTTGCCCAACGCCGTCTTCACGGAGACTACACAAAGCGAATACCCTGCAGACATGATGTTCCAACCGCCGTCGTAAGGACCTATGCTACTGTGGCCATCTTTTGCTCCTTTAACGTCTTCCTGTTCAGCTCTGCTAATCAACACGAGAGTGTACAGCCTGCGATGAACCAAGATGGCTTGTTTGACCATAATAATGTGTTTCAGTGATCATGATTGCGCTTGGCTCGCGTGGGGCAGCAATCTCAGCTGGTCTTTCTCCAGCGTTGCCGGAACCAGACTCATCATACGTATCGCTTACATAACCTATTTTGAACCGTTCTGGGTAGACTTGTTGTACATGTAACACACGCGCCTGGAGGGTTCACTATGCTATGTCTTGCTCATGCATGCGCTAATTTCGGTCATCGGGACACCGCCAAGTCAGACGCTAAAGTTCATTCCTGTGCGCACTCCTTGGGTATACTGCCGTGTTCACCGTGTCGAGACTCGTGCTGCCATGCACACACAGGAGTGAGGAGTGGGAACGGGATTCATTTAGCCTCTTCTCTGTTTGCTAACTTACACTTTTAAAATAGAGCACATCGTGGCTGATGAGTAGGCACCGCCAAAGAAGCCTAATTCGATACAAAACAATCGCTCGTTTCTTACAAGGGCCAGTCGAGTGTCTCCCCAAAGTTCCAGTGAACGGCCTTGACAGATGTGTACTCGTCGAGAGCGTAACTCCCAAGTTCACGACCTTCAAGAGTATCAGTTCTATCGTTCCTGGACAGCCAGAAGCCTTAACAAACCTATTCCGCTCTGTTTCTTCCCACCAAAGGGAACATTGTTGTTGAGCATATTGTACGTGTTGACCCAGACCTGGGGTGGATCATCAGGATTCGGCACAAATCAAGACAAACTTGCGCACTGTGCCAGCTTCCAAAGCAGACGAGACTCGCATACACTGGTTGGCGTCGTCTACAAGCGCTCGTGGTCAGGTCCGTGTGATGCACGCCCTCTACGTGTTGGACTCACTCGAGTGCAAGCCAGCACCAAGACCATAATTGGTGTCGTTTGCTACGGCGATCGCTTCTTCCTCTGTCTTGAACTTGCCGACCGAGAGCACGGGGCCAAAAATCTAGAGTACGTTTCAACAAGCTGTATCGACCTGCAATACGCCACCACCAATACCTCATCCCGGACCTACATCACATATCAGCGAAATTCTCCGAGTGTATCAAAGTAGATCTCACTATGTTCATGTCTTGTCTGATGTCCGTGAATACTATGCCGTGATGTTCGTCTCTGGAGACTCAAAGAACTCGGCCGGAAGAATACTTACTGGTTGGATCCACGAAAAACCCTTTGCCTGGGCGTTTCTGGCCGCCAAGGGCAAGCTTCGCACCCTGAGACTTACCATTCTCGATGTATCCCCAGACTTTGTCGTATTGAACTTTAGAGACCTGTGACAGGTTGTGAACCTAAAATGTCAAAATCAGGCGCGATGAACTGACCACGGGGCCACCACCACTCCTTTCATCAAAGCCATCTCCGATTACAAGTTCCTTGGCTTTCTGCACCAGCAAGGCAACGAACTTGTCATAAATAGATTCCTGCACGTACAAACGGGACCCAGCGGTGCAGTCTTGGCCGGTGTTGTAAAGGATGCCTAGACATGCCCAGTTGGCTGCCTGGTCGAGGTCCGCGGACTCGAAGATAAGGTGCGGGGACTTTCCCCCGAGCTCCAGCGATACCTATTTGGCATACCTTCAATGCACTGCCCTGATGTCTATTGCCTCGCGGGAGTGGCATGTAAACAGACCTTCTTCAAATTACTCTTTGCCGCAGCTTCCATAATCTTCCGGCCAGTCGCAGTAGATCCAGTGAACGCCACTTTGTCAACATCCCTGTGTGCCGAAAGCGCTGCGCCACCGACAGGCCCAAGGGAGGGAATTGTGTTTACCACACCGGGCGGGAATCTGTCCTTGAAATGAATGATTTACATAACGGCAACAAGGTTTGAGGCGCTCTCACCCAGCCTCGGCAATGAGTTTGGACAACAAGAGTGCTGTGAGCGGAGTTAATTCAGAAGGCTTCATGACGATTGTGCATCCACAGGCAAGCGCGGGAGCCACTTTCCAAGCCCTGACATGAATTGGATGATTGTGCCACTCCCGTGCAATGTGGGGATGGCCCTACCACATATTGATGGGATAGTTCCAAGGGATGCTGCGCAGCGTCAATAGGAGTCGAATGTATGCGGAGGCGTCCCTGCTCACATTTGTCCACAAACACCAATTGGATCGTGTCTGGTGAATGCGAGCTTCTTCTTATTGTCGACTTCTATCGTCTAATGTGCGTGGGAACGGTGAGAGGGGTGCAGGTCAGAGTGTAAGTGCAAGGATCACCTGGCCATGAATTTTGTCTGCCCATCCGGCATAGTAACGCAGGCACTGGATAGTGTCGCCGATATCGAAGTCCCTGCCAAAACGTGTCAAAGAGTTTCACAAATTGGATGAAGCCTGGGCCATTACCTGGCTATCTTGACTGGTTTCCCGTTGTTTAGACTCTCGACTTCAGCGAGGATTTGGTGGTCTCTTTCGATAAGGTCAGCGAGCTTGCTCAGCAAGCGAGACCGTTCAAAACCGGTGACGTTTTTTCCCCAGGTAGTGTTGAAAGCGTTGCGAGCGGCCGCGACAGCGATGCCGATATCTTTCTCGGACCCTTGAGTGTATTCACACAGGGGCAATGAGATCAGAGTGGGCTGTTCCCGAGAAGTAGAAGGAGTATACCTGCGACGACAGAGCAAATCACTTGCTCGGTTGCCGGATTGATGGCACTATCGTTATCGTGAGCGCAAGAGAGATAGGATTGAACGATAACATGCGCACTGGATAAGCTCCTTGGAATCCGCGGAAGGAACGAATTCGTTGTTGATGAAGAGACCTGTCGGTATCTCGAGCTCGCGTTGTGTGGCGGGGATGATGATTTTTACGGTGTGAGACATGGTTCAAGCAGGAGGAGAGACCGAGCGCCTGCGACGATAATGGCGCACCTGATGCTACTGTTTATAAATGGCCCGTTATCTCGCAGCGCCACAGCCCCGCAGCCTGGATCGCGAGTTCGACTCGGTTTGGACGTATTGCGCCATGCAATTCGAGTCGGTCAATGAGTACGAGCATCCACCGCAAGTGAATGGCGCGCTTGATGAGTAGGACTCGTAAGTAGCAATGGACTGCAGCTGGACGTGTCCTCACCGGACCACCCGAGTTTTCTCACAGTCACCGAGAACGGCGCGGGTTGTTTTCCGGCTCTTTCCATCACCACCACCATGATGCTCGCGCGCGCACCACTCAGTCTCCGTTCCCAAGTCACCCGTCTGCGTGCCACCTCCCCCGCACGCTATGTCCACGGCCATGGCGAATACCACGTATGCTTTTCCGCGCAATTTCCTAAACGTCCCGCTCATCGATCTGTGCTCGACCTCAGCATTTACCCTTTGCGCTCCCGGGCAAAAATCGCGCAGCGTTTGGCATCAAGCTTTCCCTCTTCCTCCTTACAGGTTTCAGCATTCCTTTCGCTGCCGCGGCATTCCAGCTGTAAGCCTCTCACTTCCCTCTCTCATCCATACTCAGGAATGCACTATGCAGGAAAAAATCTGGCGCTGCTTAATTGCACCCTTCCTGAGCAATAGACATTTGCCATCGGTCTTCTTTCACTCTAATACCATCCTGATGTACAAGTGTGTCACCCAGCCAGAAACCGAATATATTGGTTCATACTACATTCCCATCCTCTATTTCCTCCACGAGCATCCTCTTAATACGTGCTTGTCCCCCTTTGTTTGACCGTCGGCTTTCCCGACAATCACACGTTCTCGATAAGAACTCAGGGTTAGCCTGCAATGAATTCAGTGCGAGCACAGATGCCGCACGTCCCGCAGCCTGCGCTGTTGCACCCATGGCGCTGGCCAAGGTAATTTGATGAATGATACCTGCGTGTTGGAAACGTAAGCGCAGCGACCATCATAGGGGGGATGGCCTACAATCACAACGTGTTTCTTGCGTCAGATCATTTCGCTCCTTCACTAGCTCGAACTGCTGACATCCATGTGACTGCAACAGCTCAAAGAGAATCTTCGTTGGATGGTGAGACAACGTTTTCAATGTGATATGTCGGTCATAGAATGGCTTGAGGACTTTGTTGAAAAATTTCTCTGCTCCATCTAACGTGAATCCGTCTGAAACGTAAAGGGCTCCAATGATGGACTCCACGATGTCTGATAGTGCCTAAATAACTGCGCATCAGTGTGTAGCCCTCTACCCCATGATCTACTCGACTACCTTGGGAGGCTCAATTTGCAGCCAATGTTGCTTAGGCAGGCTGTCCTCAGCGGTCGCCTCTGCTTCTAGTCGTTTTGCTTCCAGTTGTTGAGCGTAAGTCTCGAATGAAGTTGCCAGAGCATAAGAGTCGAAGTGAATGTGCTTGTGTAATCCACACGACACACACAAAGCAGCGAGAGCTGCATTAGAAACCATTGCTCCCTAGAGTGCCATAAGTTGAAAGATTAAACAGTGGCAGCAAGCTGAGCCTACCTTCAGCATTGTCATCGCACCCGGCGACAAGTGGTCCTCGCGAGAGAATACGTATCGTACCGTCACTAGCCATGTCAGTTCGGCGCCAAAACTTCAACAAGGTGAGACATACGGAAGTCAAGGATAGCATCTCCAAGGAATTCCAATCTCTCATAGCAAGTAGCGTCGTAACCCTCTACTGATGTATGGGTCTGGGATTTTCGTGTTAGCGTACATGCTAGAGATGTCCTCAGAATTGAGTCATTCACCAGTGCTTGGGCGAGGAGATGAGGGAGGTGGAAGCGGTGCCCGATGATTGCCTCGACAGCTTCTGCCGTACCCTGACGAAGCGGCCTACTGGAAATGGGAGGGATTGCAAGTGTCTTTCGGCGGAAATCCTGCCACTGATGGATGAGAGGGATTGGCACCTGCAATGCCTTTGCAGCCTGGAGTGCGTTATCCTGTCCCCCAGACATATACGCCGCTCCGATAATAGCTTCTGTGACATCCGCAATGGTCTTGGAAAACAATGTCGTCAGTGGCTCTTTTCCAGTCAGTGTCCCTCGGGTACCTTGTCACCTAGCCATTGAGTCACATTCTCGTCTCGCAAGTTTTTCTTCTTCTTCTTGAATACATTACTCGCATTCATGTCCTCGTCCTGGCTAGCTGGGTCTTGTTTGCCTCGCAAGACGTCCCCCGTGGCACCAGTTTCATCTCCGCTACCTGCAGGGTCTGCAATAATTGCTAGGGATAGTGGATCCACGGTGAAATTCGGGGGATACCACAACTTGTGGCTAAATGGTTTGCTCTGGACGTACTGAGGTAAACCGATCCGATCAGCGCTTTGCATCAACACTTTATTGCTGATGATGCGTTGGCGTGCGGCGTGCAGGGCCCCCTCGTGCTGTGCTGGGTTGGTAACAAAAACGTAGACGGACGCAAGATATTTCAAAAATGAATCGCCTGCAACAGGTGTGAACCAAAGTGCAAAAGGGTGCTGCGACTAATATCAAACCGAAAAATTCCAGTCTTTCATAATTAACTTCAAAACCTGCGGAAGGTGCGGAGATGGCGGACAACAGGAGGTTCTCATGGATCGAATAACCGAATAAGCTGGCATTGAGCTCGTGAACAATCAAGAAGTCTTCTATGCGTTTCGTAATCGAAGGAAGAAGAAGCGCGGTCCGAAAGGTGCTGCTCAATAACGTCAATATTCGGGGGTGGCACGCAGCTGGCAAAGTTGAGTTCGTCACCTTGCAGGAATAGTAAACTTGGCACTGAGCTCCGGAATTAAATCTGGGAGAATGTCATCATCCCGATGTTGTCAGGGCTGAATCACGCGTACATTTGACGGCCGCTTTAACTGGCTCTGTGGCGGTTGCCCTGTTGGCCGGATTGA
The DNA here is from genome assembly GCA_038090635.1 of Rubroboletus satanas. Lineage (NCBI taxonomy): Eukaryota > Fungi > Basidiomycota > Agaricomycetes > Boletales > Boletaceae > Rubroboletus > Rubroboletus satanas. Next base: position 16,305 of record JBBPNB010000045.1, read on the forward strand.
GGTGATTCACCGTCGTGGCAACTCCAGACACCTCTATGAGGGGCTGCGAGTAATCTGACAAGCCTTCAAAGCATTTCCGCCTGGCCTTGCAATATTCAACCAAGTTCACGTGTCCTGCCTCTCGCTCGGGGAACTGTGAGTTCACAACCAGTGTAACATTTTTCTTCCACATACTGGGCTGTCTTCAGGTTTGCTCAAAGGGGTTAAATCCTGCCGAAGGCGTGCGACATAATACCGTCGGGTGAATTCGACCCACCGGTCTTGTACAATAAGGTCATGCACCCCTTCTGAGGATGCGTGGAGCTCCTCTAAATCGAATTTTACCATCCACGTCTTTCCGGCAAGCTCGACGGTATTCCATGATATGTAGTCCGTGAGGTGGACTCCATCCAAGGATCGACCATCCACTTGTTCAGGAAGTTTGAGCGGCGCAACCATGTAAGCCATCTTTTCCAAGGGGCAAACGAGCGGTTTGTTGGAGATTGCTCGGCAAAGCCTTAGAGTAAACATGTAAAGGGCTTCCAGGCGTTGTTCGTCCAACTCGAGAGGTGGGGCGCGGAGGTTTTGTATGGTCTCTGACGTTCCTGGGAAGAAGAGACGAAAGGAAGGGATATGTGGTAGTGGTTGACGGGTCAAGAGCATGATCGGAGCGTAATCTACACCCCGTCGATCTACGTAGACGACGAAAGGAAATAAACGACGTTTATGAAGACGAATGGAATTTGACCAGAAATGAGACCGCTTGCGAGGATAACAACGGTTTCCAGACACTTTGTCTGCGTCAAGGGCTGCTGGACCACCTGTATCAGGATCGAGGAGGTGCTGGGGCACTGGGAACAGATTGCTGTGGAATGCACCATGCTCATATAGTTGTACGCAAGCTTCATATGCAGCCGATCGGCGAGCGTGAGTAGATGTTAAGCGAGTAGGCCCGGTCACATGGTCGAGGGACAGGCCAACCGGTAACGTCACAGTACAGGTCCAAGCTTGCTGGTTTTGGGGAACAGAAACTTCTCTTGTGATCAATAGCGGTGCGCCAGAGAGGTCTGATTTCTGCATGACAGCAACGAAACGATAGAGGGCCTCGAGAGCATCATGTTCATATAATCGCCTCCCTGTTACTGGGTCTTCAATGCGGGGCCACGAGCTCCTGTCAGCTTCGTCACCAAACTGCAAAGGGAGCCGATTTCCTGCTAGGGGTGATGGCGGAATGGGAACCCCTCCATTATGGATGATCACGGGAATCCACCGTTCGCTGAATGCTCCTTCCGAAAATCGTGTCAGAAGTTGACGGTGCACATCGTTGCCATTTTCCACCATGTGGACAAGGCGACTGAAGGGTAGGCATGCATGAGCGCACGCATACGAAAACGATAGCTGACTCTCGAATACATCATATCTGTAGAATATCAGATACATATCACTACCCGGAAGGTCTGGGTCGGAAACCAACCTTATAACAAGCAAAGAGGGAGGGACATCCAGATCCTCCAGCGCTTTTGTCAAGATCAAGAGGTTATACTTCCCAGTTTCGAAACCCCGTCGCATATCAGCCTATACAACAATTGAGCGATCGAAAACATCGCGGAGGGACAATGTCTACCTGATAGTGGACATCGATCACAGGGAGGTTGCCAGTCACAGCGAATGGACGCAAAAATTCCAGGCCGTCGGTCATCACACGCAGCATATCAGCCATTATGGTCGCAACACAGCCCTGCTGTACTGCGAAGGGTAAGCGAAAGGATGTGATGGAGGACTTGCTCACCTAAGATAATACCACGGAAGTCGTCTCCACAAGGCCAAAACGCCCTCAAAACCTGAATCAACCGGGAGAATTTTGAGGTGACGTTGAAACCTCGGGAAGACGGATTCGCATTCGGCATTGAAAAATCCCAATTTTCTATGAGATTCCGGATCTCGCTTGCTCCCTTCTCTCCCTTCTCTACAGGGTCGTCGTCATCACGTTCAGGAACCATCCCGATCTCCTTCAATGCACGACGCCAGACAAGATCACTAGCGCAAGAACCCAACTCTTGCAGCGTGCAATGTGCGTCCCTGAATAAGGACAGGCACATACTCCCACTGGGATCCAGTTGATGGATGCTTTGTGTGAGCCTGCTTTGCGATCTCGTGTGAGTGGACTCATACTGGACGACGACTTGTAAAGGGCGAAGTCGCTGTGGGGCAGAGTAAGCTGTCTCGGCAAGAAGCAAACGTCCCATTGTCTCGATATCAGCACCAGTCATCGGCGAGCTGAATGCAAGTATTCTGGGCCTCACGAATATGCTCGGACTCCGGCAGAACCACCCCAAAACATCGGTTAACGGTAGACCCTCCCGTAAAGTTAAATGGGCATCGGTTACCACAAAAGCGAAAAAGTGTGAAATTGTCCAGATCCCCCGAGCGAGGTGGCTGAGCAATGTCTGTGGATAAGTTGTGAGTATAGTGAAGAGGACAAGAGCCAGCCTACTTGCATCGACGGAGCACACAACAACCTGATTCAGAGATAATTCTGGAGTGTCTACATGACCGTGGCACGCAGCGACTCTCAAGCAAGATTTGATGGCTATCTTTGATGCTAGCTCATCAATATGTGCATTGTCTCTAAATTCACATTAAAAACATGGCTAGAGATGAATTTTTGAGAAACAACCTACGGGACCACCACAACGGATACCTGTCGGCAAGAAGAATCTCTATTGGAGAATGCGGCCAGGCTCTCAGCAACCCACATCAAAAATTTGGAGGATAGGTCGGTAACATCTATGCATGATGTCAGGAGTGGAAGAAAGGTTATGTGAGCGACACTATACCATCTGAGCGACTGTGTATAGCAATTGCTGGGGAACAGTCAGTAAGGCGCTTTTCACGTTCCTTGCGAACTTACTATTGCGAGTCTTTGCGAACTCGAGTAACTCGTCTGCGGAGGCGGAGGTAAATGTGCCGGGTAAATGCTCTCGGTGGGCTGAAAGCGGAGCGGAAGTTCTCGCTTTCTTCGAAGACCGAATAGAATGGGTGTCAATATCTTGGTTACTCGACTGTCTTGTGCGCTTCAGAGACACCGCGTTCGAATCAACTTCCGGGGTAAGACCAACAGAGGACGTTTCAAGGGGAACAATGGGATCGTCAACACCAATTTCTCCCAGTTCGCGACTTTGCCGAGAGCCAAGATGCATTGGATGTGGTCGATGTGAACTATCTTTCCAGACCTTGAGCATCGGGGAACGTCTCGGAAGATGACAAGAGGTAACAGAACTCGACAAAACGGGAGGTCACCAGTACTATTACCGTACAGTACTAGTGTAACACCTCAAATAGCAGGCTCAGCTCGAACTCCGTTGTTTCCCACTTCCATGACGGACTTTACCGCCGGGACACAAAGGCCTCACGGAAGACGTACAACCTGTGTCTGACCGACATGGTGAACAATGCTCCGATAATACTTTTCCTCGCAGAGCAGCTCACCTCAGAGCCTCTGCCGCCGAAGCCCGTATCACGACATCAACTCGGCTCCGAACTCTGTCTTCCCGTGCGACTTCCATCTACAGGTTCGTACGATTGTTTGTCAGTCCACATTATCGCCAACGTTTCTCAAGCTTTCTTGCAGCGTGAAGCCAGCCAGGCTGCTCCCAAAGCTATCCTCCGGCAATTGCGCCGCAGTCCTACACCACCCTCTAGTCCTCCACCGCAGCCGGCGCCTGAGGAACCCGATGATAGCTCAACACGCGAGAGACGGGATAGTGTCTCGTCAAGTGCCTCCCCGACATCGCCAACCACACCATCAAGTTGGAGCATCAGCCTACCAAAGTTTAGTTCCACTAGGACATGGAAGGAACCCCAGGTATGCACGTTTCAATGGACCTGGGATTCACTAATGACTTCGACAGCCCTTCGAAATCTTCAGAGCCATTGAGCATAAAGATATCATGTTTCTTATGGAGATTCGAGATAGAGCGTTTCCGGTCAGTTTCCATAACCTGTGGAATACATGCATCATCTAACAATGGGTAGCTTCTTCTGCGCAAAACTGGTGATGCCACTCCCCTTCTTCACGCCATGCGGATCGGTCAGTCACACAGAGATGTAGCAATAGTCCTTCTTGGTGCCTTTTCGCGTTGGATAAATCACCTTGACGATAACGAAATACAGTTACCGAAGACTAGGGTTGTTTTGAAAGCCTTGAGTACGAGGGATAATCCTTACCATCTCGTTTACTCACTTATGATTAGGAACGAACCTCAAGCTTGCGATTGATTACGGCCTGTACAAATCACAGAGCGACCTAATAGCTTCCTTTTTACAGACTTTAGTCATGAGCGAAGGTGACAAGTGGGTACGAGCCCAGGTGTTAACTGTTTCACTTGCGTTGCGGTCGGGTACAGCTGGAAAACCCGTCAGTACAGCTTCCGCCGCAGTGCGAAAGTTTGCAACCAAGGAGCTGAGCAAGGCCGATGCAATAGCTTCACTTGAGGATTAGTGAGTGGAAGCTCATCTTCTGCGAGTATTTTGGCCTTAAGATCTTTCACTAGCGTGGCAAACGCTACCGCCGATCTTTTGCTGCTCAGCGCCTGGTCAATGGCGCTTGAAACTATCGAGGGCGAACAGATACCAGTGAGTATTCTAGCAGCAATCTTTACTGCGTAACGTTCACAACGTTCAGTTTTATTACTTCGCACGGGATGACAGGGTTTTCAGGGCCTTTGCTGACCGCATCGATACTTATCGAAACGCAATCCATCGCCATCTGACTCGTCGTTTGAAGTGGCAATTGCGCATATTACGCCAAGTTCTTGAAGGCCGTCATACCACCTATTCTGTTTGTGTAAAGTCCTTTCTTTATGCTAATATGCTGATACAACATAACAGGCTAAGATTGAGCTTCTCGTGGGCGAGCTTGATCAAGGAGAGGGTGTTTGATTAACGTTGCAACGGTGCTATGCCAACTTATCATGCACTCGCAACACGACATTGTCACGGGAATAATTGAGATCTGAGGCTGGGTGCTGGTCAATGTCTGTTGAACAGAACATGCTCGTACAAGGTGCCCTCCGGACTCAAGGCCATATCCAATTGGGCGTATCGTCGAGCAAAGAATAATATCCCTGCCACAAGTCTCTTTTTTTTTTTGCATCAGGCTTTCATTGCTGAGACTCGTGCCCCATGTCGTGTGAGCCTTTGACCTCCCACTCCACTATATGGATGCGCGTATCAATGGCATACATTGCACCCAGTGCAATCAAGTAGTCTTTTATTGGTATCCATGTATTGCTTGAACCAGTATATGCAAAATCCAAGTATTACATGAAAGTCAAATCAATAACTTCATACCTGCCCACCACGTCCAACACCCTATTAGGACAAGGCTGAGGAGTGCCAAAGACAGCCTAAGTTGGATGACTGTATACAACCAAATTGTGGTGACCTGGGGGCACTGGTAAAACATTCATATAAGCTAAAATATTTCCTGATTTTAAAGGGGATGTCACTTACCTGGGCTATATTCTTCAGCCAGGATCCACGGTTGACAAGCCAGATCATGCGTGGGCCAACGACGAGAGAAAGTAAGAACAGTACAATCTGTGTTATAGTATTGTTCTTGTGCCGGATTGCTGATTCGTTATTGTAAATGCTCGTCCAAGGGTAAGGTATAAGCCAACCAACTCACTGTAGAACATGAAGAGTGCCATGACTTGCGATATCGAGTGAGTTCGGTACCGCTGCTCTGATTTATAAAACGTACTCGGAAATGTATTTATGAGTCTGTCTGCGATATCACGGAAAGACGGGTGTTTCGCGTACTGGCGATGGATCAAACTTGTAACGTACACATTGTTTATTAGTACGGGTGTGAAGTTACGGGTTATGCACCACCGTACTCACATATCCATCATGACGAGGAAGAAAGTGTGCGGCATTATGATCATGAGTGCATTCAAGATTTCTTCTGCAAGTGGAGATGGACCATCAACTTCCTCTGCATCAACTTCCTCTGGGCCAGTCATCACAGGATGTGTGGGGGCAGACGAGGAAGTCAAGGGACTTTGATCGGAGTCTTTGAACCTTTCAAGCAAGCCGCTTTCTCGTATCAACCGCCATTTCTCCTCTTCGGGTATCTCTATGAGAGGTTTCTGCTCTGTAGCTTGTTTGGACTTGTTCTTCCGGTTCCTCGACATGAGCGGATTTGAGTGAAAGATGAGGCGATACCGCAGTCGGATTATAGCAACTGCTATGTACTCAGGACGCTTCGGGCCAAACATGTTCACAATAATACATCCTTCCGGTCCCACTGGCGATGACAGCACAAAATGACAAGGAGAGACTCCTCAACATACTACATGCTCACGGCCAACAATTTCTGAGCGCCTTTGACATTCCCGCCACACCAAAACACGAAACGAACGACTCGGATGGTTCAGAGCCCGAGGAAGAATGGACAGGCTTCGGTTCACTAACCAACAGGGGCACCTCCGAGACTGCTTCAGATGACGAACGTGATGGTGGTGTGTAACCAATCACTCAAGCTTCTACCGAATTGAAAATTCCACAGGGTTTGAACAAGAGGATGATGACTTCGCCGCAAGTTCATCGTGCACCCCAGATGTCACGATATTCCTAGAATCAACACGGAAACGACAAGAAGTCAGTTCTTCGGCCAAGGAACTCAGGAAAACGTTTATGGTACACTGGCTTTCATGTTGCGAATGTCATCTTTACCTCTTTCTTTCTAGTCGTCCAAGGTGTCCAACATCACATTATCCTCTATGCAACCCGTGTCCAAGGAAAAGATACCCGATGGAGAGTCGGACGACGAACGGTACGCATCTTCCATTACCTCGTTCATGTAAGGTGTATTCAAAGGTTCTGATATACTGGCAAGCACGAATACCCAAAACGACGCACTCCTCCATCGTTTGGTGCACACTAAACTACTCTCAGGATCCCTTAACCCGGAACTCAATCTTGATCATGCTCAGAGGGGGAGGGCATTGGCTGGCCGTGTCTTAGAGTTGGCAGGAGAGGCTAAAATCGGTAAGGGTGAAAGCGTGTTTCGTCAAGAGCAGCGCCATAAAGCGGCAAAGCGCATACGGGATGGCTTGATTCGAAAACAAAGGGAGCAAGAGCAAAAGGCCCTTGAGGAGGTATCTGTTGCAATGTTACACTCAATGTTTTATTGATCTTGTCGCAGGCTAAAAATTTGGGCAATTATCATCCAACCCTCAAGCGACTTTATGACTCAAACTCATCTTCCACACCGAAAAAGAAGCGAGCCCGAGGTCTAGGAATGGGCGTCGGGAAATTTGTTGGAGGAACCCTCAAGCTTAGTCGAGAAGAAATTGTATCAGTGACTGGGTCAGGGAAACGGTTACGGGATGATGGTCGACGGGGAATGCGCCAACGGCCACGTTAGAAAGAAGCATTGACACTGGCAAGGTTAACAGCGCCCCAGCCTCCCCCCAGTCTGCGCACGCTTTCTCTACGACAATTGAGTTTTATAGTTTGTAGTACATTACATTCTCAAGTCAGCATGGTAGTACACAATCACAGACGTTCTCATATAAATATATCGGTACCTTCACATGTGAAGTGCCTGTAACCCACCACTAATGTCGGCATCATCTTCTTGATGCCGCATGGAGGTATGTGAGGCTGCGTAATCCCTCTCCGACCGTCTGTCGTCAGAAATGGAGCTTCGCGTGTCTTTAGTTCATGCAACACAGAGATGAAGAACCATGGAGCTTACTTGGAGTACTGCTGAGGCGGCCTCTCCAGAGACACTTGACCCGAGTGGCCGTATGTCCTATGCGATGCTCGAGAGGACACTCTGCTTGGGGTGTATGTCTCCGACCTCCCATGAAGTTTGTGGTCTCCGTGCTCTGTGCGTCCACCACGTTCTCTGTAACCTGCGCCATCTCTGTATGTGCTGGAATCCCTGTGGCCTCTGTGATCTCTGTATTCGCTATAGTTTGGGTAGTCAACGTAACCTCGGTACCGGTGATCTCGATGATCACGCCTGTCTCTTTCTCTGTGATAGTCTGGGTGGTCAGCGTAACTTTGGTACCGGTGATCTCGATGATCACGCCCGTCTCTTTCTCTGTAACCGCGATACTCTCTATGATCTTGGTGATAGTCATAACCCCTCCTATACGAGGGGTCAGAGTGGTAACTGTGGGATAAGTAACTCCTATCATGTCTGAGCTTCTCAGAGACTGATCAGACAGCGCGAGGACATCTTACCTGAGCTGCTGGCTGGAAGAGGGGTAAGTATTGATTTGGACGACCTGAGGTTCACCATACCCTCGATGAGGCCCTCTGTCGTGACCATCATATCTGCCCACACATTTGAGAACGCGATGGCACGTGAAACGACTCCCTTACCTATATAATTCTCTCCCGTGCTCATCCTGGACCACGAATGGACCTGGACGTGATGGCCGCGACCTTCCGCTGAAGTCCCCGACTCTGAGAAAGAACCGATGTTATAATACGGGGGGTTGGCAGAATGTAAGCATTACCTGGTTATTTCGTTTCCATGTTCATCTTGGAATATTACATTCATTCCACCTGGGATGATATAGTATATGGGGCGTCCTTTGTCATAATCACTGGCACGACCGTGTCTATTAAGATAGATTTCTGGGTTATGGTGTGAATGGACCTGAAAAAACCTCAGCTTTCGACCTTGTGGGAACAGGCAGCGACGAACGTCGTGCACCACCTCATAAGGGTGGCTGTTATAGATATCCGTTGGTGATCTTGAACCTGGTGCGTAACCCCCAGAGTAGTTAAGCGGGAGTGGCGGGATCTAGGAGGTGCTGCTCAATGTCATTCACATCGATGGGTGATGATTCGGCACGCACCACTCTCTCACTCGGATGCATCGAAGGTGGACCCCGCAAGGCTTCAATAGTGTGATCACTCCCAGACGCAGACGACCTGCTTGGGGAAGGGCTCATGACTATAGGTTCATCGGGATTAACCCGCTCCCCGTGACCACTATGGAACGAGCCAGTGTGCTGTAGTTGTGGGGGGCGATCCAACAATCTTGGAACGTCATGCAGCCTTTCTGCATGCTCGCGATGTTCGCGTTCTGATAATGTCTCCGAAACAAAACTTTCGACTGCTGGTCCGAGAGAAGGCAAAGCTGAGGCTAGCTTGGCAGGCCGTGCATTGAGGACACCTCCCATCACTGCGTTGGGACTGTCGACTCGAATATAACCTTCATTGTAGTCGTCTGCGTCGGTCGGCGTACGTGACGGCAACGGGGTGAAAAGCTGGTCATACAGGCTTGAGAAGCAAGCTCAGAGATGTCGCGGACCGACGCGGCTGCTTACGGGTTCTCTTCTCTGCAGCTGATAGGTCAAAAAGGAGTCTGCACCTGATGCTGAACATGACTTGCCTTTGTACTCGATCTTCTCAAGACTTGCGGTTGTGATCGGTCCATATGCTCTGGTTGGAAATCTGCCGCTGGCGGATAACCCTGGGGATAATCAGTATATACTGTGGGGCCATCACGATGGGCGCGATTGCGAGAACCACTGGAAAATGCCTTGAACATGTTGAAGGGCATCCTCAAGGTGCAGGCGAAGGCTGAGGCACCTGATTCGAGAATTTATGGCAGCCTGGCAAGCACGAGGCCGCCGTATGGCTGGCCGGCCATCTGCGTCTCAGGCTGGAGATTAATGAACGCAACACGAGGCACCGACGTCGCGACCTATACTCCAGTGTGGTCATACTCTAACTAACAATCGCGAACGAATAGATTTCCATGCCCGCTATCGTATAATATCATTTGTACAAGTGTGACAAGGAAAACCCTCAGACCACCGCGTCGACCCTAGTCCAAGTTGGAGTTTGATGCCGAATCTTTATAATAGATAATTAAAAGATACCGAGCGCAGGTTGACTCCATACCCACACCACACCATCGACGAGCGGCGTCCCATTAAGAAATCAGGCCGCTCAAAGCGCCACTTTGCTGGAGTTGCTTCACCTGTCCAAGAGCATGAGCGACTTTGCCAATCGCCTCCGCGGTCGCTGCTACACTCGGCGGATCCAAGAGACTTGGACTAGTGCATGTCACAGCAAGTCTCTCGGACAGCGCTCCGAGGGCCAACTCCAGCGCTTGAACAGATGCATCAAGAGGTACGGTAGCTGTCGGCACAGCAGCGACCTGTTACCATGATAAGTATTTGACATCAAAGGATCGTATAAATACTCACCAGCTGCGTGCTTCGCAGTTCAGAACTCGCCCGACAGGGAAGATCCATGGTCAACTGGTTGCAGTGTCAAAGAAATTTCCTATGACTACATCGGAATTACCTTGGGGGTCTGAAGAGGAGGATCGAGAGTGGGAAGCTGAATTGGCTGTGGACTGTGACGGGAAATAGCTGTTGCTTTGTCAGACGGTCTTAGCTGCTGTGAGCCCCCAGTTGGCCCGTGTTCAAGTGCCGAGACTCCTGCCGATACGGAGACAAGATGCTGCCATCCTTCAGGTTCCTCGGTGATGTATATGGTCCCACATACGACACATTCCTGGTCAGAGGATGTTATACATAATGACCAAGCTGCGCGAGATAACCACAGACCTTGCGAGGATCTTTGTCGGTGCCTGTCTTTGGTGGTCTGACAAGCGGAACCCCATAACATCGGGTATTTGGGCACTCCTCTGCTAGCATTGCCCACCCTTTTAGTAAGCGCTTCCCAATTTCAGTCGACGCTTGGTCTGATTGCTGGCGACGTCGAATCATGTCCTCGGTTTCGACTGGAGGAGCAAAGGTAGGTGAACTCAAAGTGCTAGAGAGATCCGTAGGCGGGGTTGATGGCCGTGAACCATGTGATGTAGAGGAAACAGTTGAGGATGATTGAGACTCCGTTCGACTCCATTGAGCTTTATCGTCAGGGTAATACCTCTAGTATGTGATAACAGACAACTCACTCACTATCAGGGGACCCATCGCAGTTTGCACAGTAGCGGACTGCAGGCTGTTGGCCTTCCGGCGATCTCAATAGCGGCACTCCTCTGCAAGAGGGTGCAGGACAAGCGCAGTCTGTGAGCACCTGGGATAAGATTGCCATGAGTAGGGTTCCTCTGAAGGGCAACGGTCATACCCATCCTCTTAGCATATACTCCCCGAGTTTGTTGGAGACATCGACGATCTTACTCATAATGCTGAGCGTTTGTGAACAAGCTTGGTGCGAATGATTCTGCGCAGTGTCGTTGAGCACGTGACGTTCATCACTCTAGATGGTCGTGACTCTGCCACGTTTGTAGATGCACACTCTTTCGCGTCATGAAATGGCCAAAACATTGGCCAGTCTCACTCGCAGTTTATTTTCTAATAGTTCTGGACAACCCCATCATTGCTCAAGCATCTACCGCTGGAGCGACTGTATGGACAAGACAGCGGAAGCAGACGTTCCGGTACGTCTTTGACTTCGTTCGGAGACTCGTGTGTGACACCGTGTAGAAATGCCACTCGCGATTTATGGTATCATGGTTTTGATAATTACATGTCGAGAGGTGCGTTTTTCGTGACTCCTCGTTCATGACCTTGCCTGAAGACTTTATAGCTTTCCCACTTGATGAGGTGACTTGGTTTCAATGACGCATCGACTGCACGATATTGATCGACGCAAGCTTTCACCTCTTTCCTGTACAGGGAGAGGTCCGGATTGGGAGAACCCGTATGGTTGTCTCATCATGTAGAGAACGACGCTAACAACAAAACCAGAGCGAACATAGCAGTCAATGATGTTGCCGGAAATTTCTCCCTGACACTTGTTGATGTATTGGATACACTGGTTGTACTCGATGATCCATCAGGTTTCCAAGACGCGGTCAAAAATGTCATCGACTGGGTTTCTTTCGATGTGAACACAAAACCACAAGTATTTGAAACTACGATTCGTGTCCTCGGTGGCCTTCTGTCTGGACATATTTTTGCCAGCGAGCCAGAACAGCCATTTTATCTTCCATGGTACCGCGGACAACTTTTGAACATGGCTCACGACCTCGGCAAGCGACTGCTGCCTGCTTTCGCGACGCCAACTGGGCTTCCGTATGCTAGAGTAAGTGTCATTTGCATCAGTCGAACCCTGAAGCTTACATCTGCCCAGCTTAATCTGCGGCACGGTGTTCAAAGAGGAGAGTCTCTAGATACCTGTTAGTCATTTCTTCATTTCTGCATTTCGGCGGCAACATCTCATTCAATTCTAGGTACTGCTGGGGCAGGTTCTTTAATACTAGAGTTTGCTACTCTTAGTAGACTTACTGGCGATGAGCGTTTCGAGAAAGTTGCCTACAAAGCGTATTTTGCTCTATGGAACCGCAAGTCAGATCTTGGTTTGGTAGCCAACAACATCAACATTTGGACCGGAGTCAGTACCATCTCTTTTCTATTTTTCCCCCTTCCTTTACCGGTACTTATTACCGGTCTAGCTATGGACACCTCCAGAGGTCACAGGAATCGGTGCTGGCATAGACTCTTTCTATGAATACGCGTTGAAATGGTACATTTTAAGTGGTGTGTTATTCGCAACATTCCCTATATCCATTTCTTTCCTTATTACCACGTCATAGGGGAAGTTGAATTCTTGGATGTCTGGCAAGAAGGGTACGCAGCAGTCATGCGACACGTCCGCTCTCTCGACGGGCACTGGGTAAGGCTATGGTCACCCTCTTTCCCGCTACCCACCAATGACTGGTTTCAGTACCGTAACGTCAACCCACATACCGGGGACCAGGTACATTCGACAATAGATTCACTCTCCGCCTTCTGGCCAGGTTTGCAAGTTCTCGGTGGCGATATTTCTAACGCCATCAAGTCTCATCTGACTTGTGAGTACCTGTATGGCGTCACATTCGGTCGTAGTCCAACCCTTGCGTAGACTGGAACATCTGGAGACGGCATTCGGGATTGCCCGAGGTGTGGGATGCACATGTTATGCAGGCGACATCTTTTCAATATCCCCTTCGCCCCGAATTCATTGAATCTACCTGGTATCTTTACAGGGCAAGTAGCGATGGTAGCGATCTAACACGCTTTTGCTGACGGACTAATCAGGCCACCCGAGACACCTACTACCTTGACGTTGGAGAGCGCGTCTTGAAAGATATCGCTATTAGAACGAAGGTAGACTGTGGACTTACTGGAATCAAAGACTTACGCACCAACGCAAGGGACGACAGGATGGAGTCATTCATGCTTTCAGAAACCTTGAAGGTTTTTTTCCCCCTCTTTTATCAATGACATTGTGGATGGAACTGATCTTACGTCGTAGTATCTGTACCTTCTTTTTGACGAAGAGAATCGTCTGAACAGTGACGATTCCAATTATGTGTTGAGCACGGAGGGTCATGTTCTTTCGCTTCCAAAGCATGCTCTCAAGCCTATGTCACGTGCGCGTCGAAGGCTTCGCAGGGAGGAAAGTCTTCAGTGCCCTGCATATCATCCTTTCCAAGGGTTTGTCCCAAATGTTGTCGTGGGAGGTCTCGTACGGGGAGTGGGCTCACGCCCCGATGTTGACTATGCAAGAGAGCTGGTCGGACTGAGACCTCAGCCATTGGACGAATATCATTGGTCCCCCGATGGCTGGTGTTCTTTACCTCAAGTAGATCCATTTGTGAGATCTACTTGCTTGGCTACTTGACACTTGACTCTTAAACCGTGACAGACGTATGACTTTATCATGTCTCCGGGGGGGCGCATAGTCACAGAGGACCCAAATCCAGGAAACCAGAAGTTACAACTTGTGGCGGATGGATTTTTACTCCAGAACATCACTGGAATACGAGCTCACATCGTCAGTCGCCTCGATGGAAAAGGATATGACATCACTAGACGTGAGTGGATTTGTCTGCTTTGTTAAGCTTGGTGCTCAGTTCCCTGCACTAGTCGGCCCACACTCTGTTCGAACTGGCCAGTTAGTCTACATCAATGATACAGCACTGCTCTTATCAGAAGATGAATTTAAAATCCCACCCATCCCTGACGTCCGTCTGCGGATATTTCTCGACACCATGGATCCCATGCTCCCAGCTCATCCCGGGATGCTAGAATTGAACGCAGACTTTCACGTAACCGCTCACACTGCTACATTTGGTGCAGACGTAACCATGGCAGGGAGTCCAAAATCGCTGATATTTGGGCACGCCGAGGGGGTTCGGATTCGAAGAGATAACACGAACTTACTCGGATGCCGGCCCTTCGATCAAGACTTTGCTGGCGATACTGTGTTCTTATGGAGGGGTGATTGCACATTCCTAGAAAAGCTCATCTATGCTCGGGACGCAGGTGCCTCGGGGGTCATTGTTGTCAACACCGATGACGCAGCCATTAACCCTTCGGCTACCTCAAATGAGGTAGCAGCAGCGGGCGAGCTCGACAACGTTGCACTCGTACTATTACCACATAGGACAGGGAAGAATATTGCTGCTATGTTGGATGCTTCTGGTTTGTTTGGATATGGTAATGTTCTATTTTCCATTGATCCAGAAGGATGGTCCGGTCAACCAAAGGTTGGGGGAGATAAGCACGATGATCAAGAGGGCCAGATGCCACATATACTATACATTAACGGGCATCCCTTGCTGAACACCCGGTTGTTGGTATAATGCTATTGTGTGTGGGACCACGATTTCCAACTTGCACTGTGGGGTTCCGTCGAGTGTAAATTTGTGAGCCTCAGTCCGTCTATCGTCGTCTTTACCCTTGACAATTCCTCGTACGCACTGCAAGGTAGTGTACTACCGTCTTCGGACGAGGCACGTGCGCCCGAGACTGACATACCATCACGCTCTGAGCCGTTTTCTCCCGTTTCGCGTTTCGACGAGCTCGATCAGAAACAACTACGCTTATTTCTCCTCTAACTCCAGCTTAAATGGCTGGTTTTCATATTCTGACCAGGCCCCGCCTCAGCATCGTACAACGGAAACACGCCATGGAAACGACTTGCCGTCATGTTGTGGTCCGATACTTCGCGCAGCAGCCTTACCGATGTCATCAGTCGTTCTGCCTTGACGGTGCTCTGCCAGCCTCTTGTGCCTGATTTTTGGGAACTGCTCCTGTCCGTGCCGAAGTCTGATGGCTCCACCGCCACGTTCTGCGTCGTAAATCATCCGCAGTATGCTCGACGCGACACCGATCTTGTGATCACCTTTCGCGCGCATCGCCCAATGCATCCGTGGTTGCCATATGTATGTACCGTTACCCATGAGTTGGCGTGTTAGTGCCACCTGACCAACGTCTACGCCTTGCTTTCGCTGCAGCCAACACGCAAATATATAACACCGACACTATTCAAAGGACCGATTTATTGTCTTTTTCAGGCAAGTTGACCACGGGGAAATTTAGTAGTAAAAACACATTTCTCCTTCGGTCTTCCGCAGCCCGTGACTGTCACGCCATTCTGGGATCCACCTGGTTACCAAGAGAGATAGTTCCTGTCTCACATCATGTCATCACCTCACACAGTCACCATGCCATTACCTCACAATCCATCAAACATCAGGTGTCTACTGATAATATTCCCAACATCATTGACTGGTACCTTGATTTCAAGTTGGCATGAATGGCACAATCGAGACAGGATCATTTGCTCCCACTATGGGCCCATCCTGACTCCCGAGAAGGAACATCTGTCTATCCCAGCTAACATACAAGTATGTCCAGCTTTACAATCTACAAGCTTGGCTTGACATCAAGGCTGGGACAGCAATCTTGATTTTGCAGTATGCAACACAGGATTTAGAGGACATAAAGTCAGGAAAGTGGGTTTTATCTATGGACTCATAGATTCTCAATATCACTGTTCAAGTTGCTATACTCAATATACTTTCATTTCTCATGCTGATCCATGAAATCCATCATCCAAAGTACATATTTAAGCACAAAACCCCAAAGGGCCCCTGAAATCCCAAGATAAAAAAAATCAAATTTTGTCATTAGATAGCTCGGAATGAGCTGCAGACCCATACGAGTCGAATGTTATCCTTTTTATTGAGTTCCGATGGCACGTTTGAGGAGCTAAAAACAGACCAAAGATGCAGGTCTGTGTTTTTTTCGCGGTTTTCCCGCGTGGCCAACTTGCCTGAAATAGGCAGTAAATACTCCAAGAGAAATCTAACAAATAAGGATAGGGTTTCGACGCGCCGACCGCGGCCTATTCCTGGATGATCGAATAAACAGGATCCTCAAGGGTCCAGTTCTTTCGCAACGCAGATACTTCCACAATGAACAAGTACTCCAAGATATTCCCGCCCTGCATGCGGACAAGTGCACCTGCCGCATTTGCAGAGCCGCCTAGGAAAGGGTGCAAGACTGAATGACGCTGTCGACGTGGAGCTTGTAAATGCACACACCAGTAGCGATGAGGTCATCAACGATGACGACGTTCTGTCCATGCCGGATAGCTCCGTCCTGCATCTCGAATGTGTCCTATCGCAGAGAACTGATCAAGAATGATATACGCAGAGAGACATCCAACGCACGGCGCCATACTCCTTCTCATACGTGGTTTGTTTGCATGGTCCTGGTAGCTTTCCCTTTTTCCTCACTGGCACAAAGGCCGCGCCCAATCGCAGAGCGATAAGTGGTCCAATAAGGAACCCTCTCGCGTCCAGGCCAACGACAACATCCACCTTCTTGCGCACTGATTTGGGTATCGTGTGGGAGGTGATGTGATAGACAAAATGGGTGATCAGTGTCTCGAATGCGACGGGATCGCGGAAAATGGGGAAGATGTCGAGGAAATCGACGCCCTGTTTGACGGTACCCTACTTGAGAATCAACCACACGAAAGAAAGGTACGGAAGACATACCTGCTTGGGAAAGTCTGAGTATCTGGTGATGACACTCTGTAAAAGATCAATGTCAGACATGGCGGGCCCCGGGTTGGGACAGGTGGGGAGCTGGCCCTTGGGTATGCAAGTGCAGGGCAGAGCGAGGAGAGAAAAAAACCTGATGCCTTGAGAGTGGGATTACTTGACGTTGCCGTGATCCGTCACGGAATCCAGTATTTGAATTTTTCAAGATTACAAATTCATGGAAAGTCGGGCGAAAAGGGAGGGCTTCTTTCGAACACGGTTGTCACAAGCACGGCCTCTCTTAAGTAATATCTGATGCAGCAGGACTTCGGTCACTCTGTTACCCTCTGGTACCAGTACACTCAAGATCATAGCTTGTCATAGAGTGACCGAAGTCTCGCCATCACACGGCTGACTTCTGTATCGCACGTTTAATGGGTGGGTCATGGTGATAGATCGACAGCACCCTTGTAACAGCGATAAGTAAAGTGAGGTCATGGGCAGTACAAAGGTAGACAGCAAGGTGAGAGGGCGTTTTAGACGGACTCCAGAATCTCCGGCTCCTTGAACTCCTTCACTACTCGCGTGCCGGTCTCCTGTCAAAACCGTCAGTCCGAGGGATCATTGACGACTTCAAGAAACACCAACGTCAGTCGACTCGCCGTGAAGCTCAAGTAGTTTGGAGACATCAAATTTGGGTGCCTTGAGGATCTTGGCCTTGCGGATGTAGACGTTTTGTAGTGGGTAGATAGTACGCGTGTTCTTCTCGATCTCACGACCAATCGCCTCCGGAACAAACTTTTGTACCAACTCCTTCAAATCGCAGCTAGTTGCCTCCCGAGTCATGATCTCGAACATCTTCTTGCGAATCTCGCGGATTTGACTCGTTTGAGCGTAGGTTGTTTTGCGCACTTGGTTTGGACGGCGCTTAGTGAAGGCGATGGCAAAGAGGCGGAGAAGGTAGCCATCCGTGGTCTTGACATCGACGTGTGCCTCGATAAGAGTTTGCCATTTGCGAACAAGGGAACGGAGCTTGTCCGACGTGAAGTCCATGCCATGGAAGTTGGTGAGACAGTTCTTGCCCTGCACCTCATCGATTCGTAGCTTTATTTTTCGGAAGGACTGCTCCTCGTCCTTGCTGAGATCTGCGAGGGAGACCTCGATGATACGACCCTTTAGCGAGTCATTGGCGTTCTCTGCAGAACATGGTCAAGAAGACGAGGGGAGGTAAAGTAGAGAGGGTGCGTACTCAATCCCTGTGATCGGTTGACAAGGGTCTTTCCGATGTTCTTGACCTCGAAGGTGGAGGGAGCCTTAATGTCATACCAATCTGAAGAGAGATGAAATGGGGTTTATATCGAACATGGAGAGACACACCCTTGCGAGAGAAGGGGTCGACGACCTTTTTCTTAATACCTTTCTTACCCTTGGAGAGACGCTTGTTCTAGGGAAACATGAGGCGACGAACAGCTGGGGGATGCGTGGACGTACTTTTCCTACAGCCATGACGGGAGATAAAGTGAGCGGGTAGTTGGACTGGCTGTGGTGTGTAGTCGATGCTGGGCTGCCGTTTGTGTGTAACCAGCGGTGGCTTGAACCTTAATTCATGCGCTGTTACAGTCATTCACACGCCACATTTCCCCAGAGCGATGACATTGTCCCGCCCACTGTTTGAGGCGGCGTGCAAAGCGTTTGTCCAACACCGACATGACTGGGTTTGGATAGAGCATGCTGTGTTACCAGGCTTTGGTTACATGTACCGAACGACCCCACTTCAGAAGCACTCAGCCACCAGCGACCCACCCAAGTTCACCGATGACCCTGCAGCCGCCATGCCTTCGCCCGACCACCTTACCTGCCACCAATCCGTCGTGTTCTCTCCAACCTTCCAAGTTCCGACCTTTTATTTTTCTGTGTATGATTCCAGTGCGTGAGACGTCTAGTCGTCGCTCCCTCGCTACATCACCCTCTCAGCCGGTTCGCCACTCGGCCTTTCGGAAATCATGCACACGTCCTTGCTTCGCAAGCATGCTATTGATGGCATGGAGGTGACTGCCTCCTCGATAGGCAACCCGGCTTCCAATTTTCCGCTTCTCTCATTCGGTGATCATCCTTCTCTCGGCTCACAGTGTTGGTACCTGCATCCATGTGAGACAGGTCCTGCCGTTGAAGAGATGTTGGTGGCCTGGTCGGACGCAGACTCGCAGGACTTGCGCCGACACGTGCGGTGGTTGGAAGCGTGGTTCCTCGTGCTTAGTTGTGTAGTAGACCTTGGGGGATAAGTTGGTTGCTATCATATGGGACCAGAACAGCACAAATGTACATATTCATGCTCAGAATGTCAGGACCAGCAAAACCTTGGTGCACCAGCATATCAAGTTAAAAGACAACTCTGGCCCAGTTACAACCAGATTGCTTGATAGTCATGTATTTGTCGCCGTGGTGTGTGTGATAAAACTCTCAAGCGGCACTGTAGCCCGACTTGGTCGGATCTTGCGCACGACTTTGTCCTGAAATTTGCCGCTGAACAGTATAGCCTGGTACAGCCTGGTTGCAGCCCACCGCCAATGACTTGTAGTCGTACACATCTACTCAGCAACCGGCCAATGATTTGAGAGCGGATGGCTAGCAAAAAAGGAAATTATTAATAAGGGACTTACTAAAAGGGGAAACGAGCGAAGCCAATGAGCTTTTAAGAATGCCGATTAGTCGTGCCACATTCTGCTGCTTAGTCAGACTACATAAAGCCACCTTTGGCCCGAAAATTGTCTCGAAGTATTGAGAAACAAGCGAGGGGAAAGGTCTTGTTTGTTCGTTCGTTCAATGCTAAATACTAAGCACGAGCAAAAAACTGCACGGTCGCGTGTAGTAGGGAGGACTATTTGCTGCTGGCCGCGACCACAGTTGATTGGACATCAAAACCTTGTCGGTTTTGCCCGATTGCGTTCGCAGGTGGAGGACAGATCCCTGGGAATCGGGGAGAACGTTCTCTTTCATTTCATCGGTCGCGGAGTGTGCCGATAAGAATTGTTGCACCGTTTAAAACCTTTGTGATTGTCATGATCCTGACAACACGTCTCGCCTCTCTTTCTCGTCCCGCTCTATTCTCATCCTTCTCTCGCACTATGGTACGTCCTCTCCCCCCTTTATCTTAATGGGCCGACACTCCAACACACTACACGCAGTCCACCCACGAAGCCGTCATCGTCGCTGCATCCAGAACACCCATTGGATCGCTCAATGGATCGCTCAAGAGCTTGACTGCACCACAGCTCGGTGTGATCGCCCTCAAGCATGCCTTCCAGCAATCAAACGTCGACCCCGCAGAAGCAGAGGAAATCTACTTTGGCAATGTCGTTCAGGCCGGCGTCGGTCAATCCCCGGCCCGCCAGGTCGCTCTTAGTGCCGGCATGAAGACATCTTCAGATGCGACAACCATCAATAAGGTCTGCGCGAGCGGCTTGAAATCCATCATGCTTGCTGCCCAGAGTATCGAGTCCGGGTACAAAAATGTCGTCGTCGCTGGCGGCATGGAGAGCATGAGTAACGCACCGTACGTCAATTCTCTATCCATTTCCACCCCGTCGCTCATCTGTGCACTCGCAGCTTCCTGCTCCCCCGAACAAATCCCCTCTTCGGCAAGTTTGAGACGAAAGACTCCCTCGAAATCGACGGTCTATGGGACGTCTACAACAACTTTGCTATGGGCAATTGCGGTGAAGCTACTGCCGAAAAGTATGGTATCACCCGAGAGTCGATGGACGCACGCGCCATAGCATCATACAAGCGCGCTGAGAGAGCCTGGAAAGAGGGTGTCTTCAACAACGAGATCGCTCCTGTAACAATCAAGGGAAAGAAGGGTGATACCATAGTGGCGCAGGACGAAGAGTACAAGAAAGTTATCTTTGACAAGATTCCCTCACTCAAGTCTGCGTTCAAGCCTGGCGGCACGATAACAGCAGCCAACTCATCCACCTTGAATGATGGTGCCTCGGCGTTGATCCTCATGTCCGCCGACAAGGCCAAGGAACTAGGCGTAAAACCTCTCGCCAAGGTTGTTTGTATGTTTGGTCTAATTCATCTATCAACCAATCGATCACTGATCCCTGGGAGAATAGCGTACGCTGATGCTGGTGTTGACCCTATCGATTTCCCCATAGCTCCTACTGTCGCTCTGCCTCAAGCTCTGAAGAGGGCTAACTTGACTGTGGATGACATTGCACGATTTGAAATCAATGAGGCTTTCGCAGTCGTCGTTTGTCTTTCGGAGAAGCTACTTCAGATCGACCATGCAAAAATCAATGTTGATGGGTAAGCAACCGTGATGGTTCGATTGCTATGGTCACAGGTTGAGAGCTCATTTAGTGGTGCTGTCGCACTTGGTCACGCTATCGGAAACTCGGGAGCTCGGATCGTTGTTTCACTTGTGCACGGCCTGAAAACCGGTGAATATGGTGCAGCCGGTATCTGCAATGGAGTAAGTCGATGTGCCCTGTCTTAGCCAGTCTCTGAGATCTCGTTTCCAGGGTGGTGCTGCGTCGGCTCTGGTGATCCAGAAGCTGTGAGGGGGAATATGCCTAGCGTTGTACGACATTTGATGAATAATCATATTTCTCATTAGAACCCACTCGAAATCTCGATTGTAATCTACGCCACTTTGTCTGAGGTATGTGAGGAAATGGCAGATCTTCAAGTCCCTTCCAAGCCCCTCTGACCTAGTCTGGTGACCAGACTACCTCTGACCAGGTCCATGTGCTCACGCTAAAAATGTTTACACCCTTATCTTTCCGTTGGATTCCGTTGGCTGATGTCTGCGCGCCAATTTGTTATCAGTTGCAGGCTCCACACCTGTATTGTTAGTGTGTCGTGCGAGATCATGACCACGAGCACCTCAGAGGATAAGAAACGGCTTGATAGCTATCTTAGCGTGGTGTGCCTACATCCCCAATGTCTCCTGAGCCTGGCGCGTTGAAGAACTTCAAGGAGTTCGAGAAAAATTCTCAACTTCCTGAACATCTCGAGAAGCTCGATTCGGGCTCTTTCGGTGCAGCAGACGGAGATGAGGCCTTGCAACTTGTCGGCGCCGAAGCCAAAGAACGTTTCAGCGACGAATTTAACAGGAAGCTTCGAAGGAAATTGGTATGTAAACTCGAGGCGCTTCAAATGTCGGTTGTGGATTAGTTGTCAACAACTTTGCATGGACTGTAGGACTTCGTCATCCCAACGATATCTGCGGCAGTTTACTTCACTCAATTCCTGTACGCCCCACCGCACGATTTCTACGCCGTAAGCACTCACTTCCTTGCGTCTAGCGACAAGACTGCTCTGAACTATGCAAGGCAAGAGATAATGTAAAATCCAACTAGTCTCATACTAAGTTTCCACAGTATCATGGGCTTTCCCATCGTGGGCCAGGTGAAACGAAACTTTTGCGGGTGTCACATCCTTTGGCTTATCTTCCCTGCAGCACTACAACCTAGTATCCATGGCCTTTTATCTCGGTAAAGTTGACCGTTTTGGCTGAGCTTCCGTCTGACGGGACGGTAGGATTTTTGTTCTGGGAGTTTCCTACTGTGTACATTTCCCAGAAATTGAGATTGGCCAAGTATCTGGGTGAGGATGCTGTCCGTCGGTCGGGACGTAATCGTTGATAGCGTCCAAGGCGTCAACATCATTCTCTGGGGAATGCTGCTCATGCTACATGCATCTACCAACAATTTCGGGGCTTTCTTTGCCTTGCGTTTCCTTCTGGGTATGTTGATTTACCGCTATTTTTTCAATACTGCAGGTTGACATCGTTTCAGGCATGTGCGAGTCTTGCGTGGCCCCCTGCTTGGTTTTGCTTATCTCCATGTTCTACAAGAAGGACGAGCAGGTTCGCTGAGCTTTCCAAACTCTGTGAGCACAAGACTCATGACGCGTCTAGGCCACTAGGATTTCTTGGTTTTATGTTATGGTCAGGGCATCACATACTAAATTCTGCAGATATTTATCTGTATTCCCACAGAATGGCCTCACATGGGTCTTTGGAGGCTTCGTTGCTTACGTCAGTCGATCGTATGGCATTCGCCAACTTTGCTCACGACGTTACAGGGTATTTCATACTACGACGGCAAAGTTATTCCGACATACAAGATCGTTTTCCTATTCTTGGGCGGGTTGGCGATTATCGTCGGAATCATTGTTTTGATCTGGCTTCCTGATTCTCCTGTCCATGCCCGAATGCTAACCAGAGAGGAGCGAATCGCTGCTTTGGAGCGTGTTCGTGACGATCAAGGAGGGACAGCAAACAAGACTATCAAGAAGGAACAGATCAAGGAGGCCCTTACCGACATCAGAACTTGGTTGATGGTATTGTCGACGCTACTCAGTACGTGCGTTGTGACACCTCCTATCACACGGTTGACCCATCTTGCAGCGAGTATTCCCAATGGCGGGCTGAGTAACTGTAGGGTGATCCGTGACAGTCGATCTCGATAGAGTGCTGACTATGTTGCTTCACCAGTCAGCAACCTCATCATCAAGAGCTTCGGGTATACGTATGTCACTGTAGAAGCAACGAGTCAACCAGAGATTTGAATTGATGGGTCTAGATCAAAGCAAACGTTAATTCTCTCCACACCCATAGGCGCCCTCTTATCCGTAATGGTCCTGTTTTGCGGCTGGTATTCAGACAAGACGGTACGGCTTATGCATCCTCTGTTGATAGCACCGTGATTAATTGTACTACTCAGAATGAGCGGGTGACACCCATCGTCATCGCTTTGGTGCCCACTGTCGTCGGCGCAGGTGAGCAGCAACGTTATGGTAGCCGGTTTTCTCCCAACTTTATCTGCTTGCCAGCGATCATGATTGGGCTGCAAGGCTCCAGGAACCAGAGCGCGCTTTTATTTGGTACAAACTAAGTTCTTCCCGCATCACACGTTTGTTGAGTCGGTCCCTAGCATCCTACTTGACGGGGATGTTTGGTAGCGCCTTGTCGACCATCTATGCCTACAATGCCAGTAACACGGGCGGTCATACCAAAAAGGTTCTGTCACTTACTTGTTTCCCGTTCATTCTGATGCCCTTATCGTGTCAAAAGGTTACGATCAACGCGATGACAATGGCGACCTTCAGTGTGGGCAATATCATCGGCACGGAGATCTTTCAACCGAAGGACGCCCCTGCATACATCCCGGGTAAGACTGCAATCATGATACTCCTAGCCGTGCAGGTCATCGTGTCCTACACCCTCCGTTGGATCAACATCCGTTTGAACAAACAACGCCAGAAGCAGCTGGCGGAGGCAAAGGCACTTCATGGGTGGAGTGATGCGGATGTCCAGCGGGAAAGAGAGCGACATGCGTTTGCAGATCTAACGGACAAACAGTGAGTGACGTTTTGTATCAGCTGCTGGGTGGGAATTTGATGAGTTTTTTTTCTTCTCAAAAGGAACTTGTTCTTCGTATACACGGCATAGTGTCATGCGTTGGTGTAATAGTGCACACGGTAACTCGAGGTTTGGGAATCAGAACTTTGTACGCTGATCTTACGAAATTCGTTGATCATATGTATTCGTTATCCAGTCTATGAAACTTTATCACAACGTGAATTGCGCGGGTGCCGAGGCATCGTGGGTTGGGCGTAGATAAAGCTCGACCCATATAACGCTTTCTCACCGTCACCATTAGACCCTCACTCTCACACCAACCACTCAACCTAGATCCCCAAGCCTGTTCAGCTTTTGTCTGTAACGAAAGGAGCTGAGTCATTGCTCAATGAAACTCAAGAACATGCCCCACCTTGGACGGTCTTCAGATATGCACGAACGACACTCGGTGCATCCTCCATGAGCGAATCCTCAGGTTCCCATGTAGCCTCATCTTCAGGGTATCCCTCCCAGAAGACATACAACTCTCGTATACCGTCCACCACCCGATGGCCCTTGATAGCCTCCACAATGAACCTCTCCATGACTTCTGCTTCAGCCTCCTTCTGAGATTTGATACGAAGAACACGCCGGGATTTATGCGACCAGGCCTTGGGGAGTCGCAGCTTCCCCAGTTTTCCACTTGGTCCAAATGGACGACCCGTGGATACATTGGTACACTTGCGGATGTATTTGTCCAATTCGCATAGCGTGTGCTCGATATCACAGAGCATCATGGGGAGGTGGTCGGGGCCAAGGCCACTGAACTCGATACCCAAACGCTCAAAATGTTCGTACTGGGTGATCTGCATCCATCGAACAATGTCAACTTCCACCGAGCGGGGGATGGGTTCGCTGAAGCACCTCTGTAGCCCCTTCCTGGATCCAATACCCATCACAATCAAGTCATACTCGGAAAAATTAATAATGTCGGAATAGGATAAGTTCAGAACCAGCTGATAAGCGGTAAAATCGCCCATGCTCTTGAACGTCCGCAGGCATTCAAAAACGTCCATTATATATTTTGCGTCTCGCAGCTGGGCAGGCAGTTCCCGCATCAGGACTTCCAGGAATGCCAGGTGATTCATGAAATTCTCCGCGAAACCTAGTTCGGGTGCTGGTTTCTGATATGCGCCTGTGTAGATGGGGATCCCCTTGTCGTACAGGCCACGGAGAACCCTCTCGTAATCGGCGCGCTTGTAGGCCTTCCAGGTGAATGGCGTGATGTTCTGTCGCAGGGTCTCGTACGTCCTGATGCTGGTATACGTGCTGAAGAGCACAATACGGAACGTGACTTCCTCGCGTCGCTGCGGACCCTTTTCGATGACTTCGGCCACGATATACTGGCTGACCCGGTCGAGCACCCGGAAGGTATTGCAAAACTTGTAGTTTGCAAGAATGGGATCCGTCGTCCAGCTATCGCAACGATATGTCAGACGCGAAACTGCAGCTCGTGGCTATAGTTTTTTTTTACTTACGGGGGAGGTTGACCCGCGCGACGCTTTTTGTCGATGGCGTGCCTTTCGGCTGCCAACCGCCAAAAGGTGTCAAACTCTGGGGTTAGTCTGTATTCTATCTCATGGAGAGTAAGGGTCATTGGAGGAGGAGCCGCGTTGGCAAAATGGAGTTGAGAACACGTCTTGGAACGTTTGCCGCATCTCGACGCGTTACTGTCTTCGAGGGTAGCAGTACCGCGTTTCATTGGTGATATGACCTTTTGGAACCTGTTTGGACGCGTTTCAGTCAGTTAGAGTACGCGTACAATGTGGGGAAAGTCCCACTCACAGAACGAGCTGTCAGTACGTTTCACAAAAACTGGGATGGCTAGGCGAAACGCGGAGCGAACGCTGCAGAGCATTGGTAGGTAGTAGTACGTAACATGGCAGCAAAGACGGAAAGATGTCGGCATCCCACCTTGTCGACTCATCACCTGACCACTGTATGAGATAGAACCTCACCGGCACCAGCGACGGGCAGAATGGACAGACAAGATAGACATCGATTTGTCCAACAATACGTTGAACGACAGAAAGCCTACTTACCCACATATACCACCAAGCACCTTTGGAACGAACGCCATGGAACGCCATCCAAGAGGCCACTACGGAGTGATGAGTTTGGATTCGAGACCCCTGTTCTCCGTCCACGGGTGCCAGAGAACAAAGCTGTTCAATCCCAGTTCACTGTGCAAGCGGCGGGACGGAGCAAGTCACGAACGCACGGAGCCGAACCAGGGCCGCCCCCAAACCAGGGTCCTGAACGCCCTCCCGCTCCGCCTGAGGAAGCACCATCGGAAACCCAAGACCCCGCTCCGGGAAAGAAGGACAAGCTGAGATCCAAACGGAAGAAATCCTCGACTCCAATCGACACCGATAACGAACGTGCGGCCAGTAGGTCACTCTCATGCGCTTGGTATCATCATCACTTTGGATGATTCGGTGTTGAATACACGTAGGACTAGCGGATCGCCGAGAGCGCAAGAGGAAGAAACGCGCCATCGTGAATCCTCCACAGAACCACGACGATGACATCGTGCCTGCTGCGGGCCCGAAGAAGGGAAGAGCGAACGGCCAGAAAGTGAAGAAGCCCGCCGCGTTGGCGCTGATGTACGGGTTTTCCGCTACGAATGTCACAAAGGACAGGCTCACGGTTGGTCGCTCAATAAATGTCGTGTTCCATGCTCTTATATGCCCCAAAGCTGAAGCCAGCGCCTTCTCTTGGTGTTTTCAGCAAGGGGAGAGCATCGGCGAAAAAGAGAGTAATGGCAACGGGGAAGTGTTGTAAGTGTCCTTTCGTTATGGTTAAGAATGCAGCGCTCAAGGACTCAGCATCGAGGAATGTGATTTTCTCTGAATCCGCGTTTTTGAACAAGCCGAGTGAGCGGGTTGCCGACCATTCAAAGATTGGCGATGATTCGGATGATGGTTCGATTTCCTCGACTTCTAACCACCCCATTCCCCAAGTTAATCGCACCACGAACCGTACAAAGAAGGATCGAAGCAACTGTATCGAAACCCCGGCTGTACAAACACCACAAGCACCGACTCGAACAACAGCTGAATCGGAGGTCTGGGACATCGAACTGCAGAGCAAGCTTCCCTCCTCTGTGCGCGATGTTTCGAGCGAGCCTGGGACGAAATATTCTGCTCCCGTCGTCCTCGACCTCCGCGGGGCAGAGTGGGCTGCCCCTATCGATGTGACGGAGGAGTATGAGGAACGCCGTAACAAGGCCCGGACTCTGAGCTTGTCTGTCACCCGAAGTCGGCCAAGAGGCCATTCCGTAGTCTGCAGTTCCTCGTTGGCTATATTGGATCAACACGATGAGCTTGGCATCCCCGATGCTCCATCGATCCATCCTTCCCACTCGGCATCTCAGGTAAGGCGCCGTGTTGCTGACACCCAACCAGCAACATCCAAGTATTTCACTGAACCGGAGCCACCCTTGGTCCAGGTGTTCGCCGCAGATCCCCCACAGACATCAAGATCGAATGATGGGATCGATGTACTTGGTTCCCAAACCCCCGGTCAAGACGTCGAGGACGCCGCGTTGGATGCACAGACGATTCACAGAGTGGCTTCGCCGATAAACTCGCTGACAAACGTTCCGCAGTCCATGGTAGAGTTCCAGATCCGGTACGACATAACTCCACTCGAGTTTCCGAGCGACGTTTCCCCATATGACGATTGCTACCCACGCGCGGATGTGCCCTGGGACCCCCTGGGAGGAACATATGGCGGCTACCTCGAGTCTTCTATCGTGGAGACCCAAAGTGATCGGTCCATCGGTACCATGGAATGTCACCATCCTCACCAAAGCACGACCTGGGATTGGTATCCCTCGGCTGATATAGCCACTGATGACGTAGAGGATGTCCCCGTGGAGGATTTCGAAGGTTCTTATGATCCGTTGGCGCGGGAATACGAAGACGACCTGGAAGAACGGGGATCGGCTGTTGAACCTTGTTTTTTCGAGGCCGAGTGCGGTCTTGGAGAAGAACATTTTTCTGAGCAGTGGTTTTGTATGGCTGGAACTGGACAGGGTTTTCCCGTGTACGAGGATGAAGCCGTCGATGGGTCGATTTGTTACAGCGAAGAAAGCTTGCGCGAGGGAGAGTCGGGAGAGGACGTGCCAGGCTTTTTGGAGGGACGAGCACTGCTATGTGGTGTCGCGGAGAGGCCTCGGTATGTCGGGTTGTCGGGACTGGTTCAAGCAGAGATGGACGTTGTGAGTCGACTGCGGGATCACTGGCGCCCACTGCGGCTTTGAGAGGCAGGTAACTAAGAGTTATAAATTGGCGGGGCATGGCTATGGTACAGTTGTCAAGTTGTACAGTAAGTTAGATATAAAATGGCTACATCCTGTGGATGACCCTTCCGCGGTGGTCGATTTCTCTACCGTGCTCGTCGAGAAAGCGCCTGTTGTCAACGGCGCCAAAGAACCAAGGCCCTGTGCGGGTGGAGCCGTTCCTGTGGAGTCTGGAGTCATCTCTGAAGCCGGAGAAGGAA
Source organism: Rubroboletus satanas (assembly GCA_038090635.1). Classification (NCBI taxonomy): domain Eukaryota; kingdom Fungi; phylum Basidiomycota; class Agaricomycetes; order Boletales; family Boletaceae; genus Rubroboletus; species Rubroboletus satanas. The sequence continues at coordinate 45,029 of JBBPNB010000045.1, forward strand.
TTAAGGGAATTATGACGCCTGCGATGATCGTCTCTGTGGGGGTGGTGGTGAGGGTGATAGTCGGGATAGTCCATGCCAAAGAAGTGGCGGATGCGATCGCCGATGGAAACGGTGCGCTCGCGCGGGGTGTGGTAGCCGTGGGCATGGGAGTGGGAGTGAGAATTGGAGTAGGCGTGAGAGTGATTGGACTGCGTGGGATGGGGATAGTGGGGGGGATGATAAGAAGAGTGAGAGGGGTGAGAGGGGTGAGGGGGATGATGAGAAGAGTGTGACTGTGAGCGATGCCGATGGTCGGGATGGTAATGACCCGATTCCTGTCAAAGCAGGTGAGGAAGCACGCGAGGAAAAGGACAAGGAACATACACTGTGGGTGTAGCCTATGTTGGGTGGATACCCAGCATGATCGTGGTGACCAGAGTGGCTACGAGAGCGATGGTGGGAGTGTCTGCTGGTGCTCCTCGGGCGGTGAGCGGGCACGGCGAGATACTGGGGGTGTGAGCGCGGGGAGGGGGCGTAGGAGGAGTATGCGGGGGCGGAGTGTGATGGGAAGGGATAAGCCATAATGCGTATTGCTCTTCATTGATCCCGATCATATATACTGCATCGGGTCGGGACTCGGATGTGAGAGTTGTACTCGGACGATGTGGCATCGAGCTGGCCGGTCCCGCATCTTCCTCCGTCTACACCACGACAAGGCCGTGACTCCCATCGCTGGCCCCCCCGTCCCCGCTCGCCCTCCCCCGCCCTACACCGCGCCCCCATTCCACACCCATGTCTTCTTTCAAGCTCTCGAGCGTTCATTCCCAACCCCCACAGCTCGCAGCCTCATGCGTGCCACCCGCGCTCTCCTCGTCGACCGCATCGGCAGGGTGAAACGCGACGGTCTCACCGTCAAAGACCTCGACAATGTGCGTACTCCTCTCCACCGCCCCACCCTGCTTGCCTCACCCGTCCCGATTAGCAAGCATACCTCTTTCGCGCCGCATTGTCCGAAATGAGAGCAGAGCAAGGCGCTCTTTCGCGAAGCGAAAACGCTGCCATGCGTGCCACCATCGCCGCACTTCGCCGAGAAGTCGATAGGCTCGACATAAAGATGAAGGAAGATCTCGGAAACCTCAAACACGAGTATGTCCATCCCGTGTTCTTTCCTCGTTCCCGTTCGACCCACATCCTAGGATTCAAATGGAGCTCGATACCCGCAAGAACGAAAGCAAGTCCGATCTGAAGCAGCAAAGCATCGCTATCGAGGTCTGTCCACCCCCCATCCCACTTCCCGTCCTGATCTTGCCCCGTCGGAGCAGGAAGTCTTGAACAAGGCCATCGTCGAACTCGGTGACCTCCGCGCGAGCATGGAAGAAGTAAAGTGGGTCAACATGCGCAAATCAGTCGGTGATTATCGTACCTTCTTCTCCCCTTATCCTCCCTCATCTCCCATCTCTTAGCTGCACTCGGCGCCTTCCTTGTTCTCATCATCCTCTCCATGGAGTTGTATCCGTCCAACACACAAAGGACACCTCCCTCTCGGCACCCACCCCTCACCCATATCCAGCCCCCAGAAGCAGGCAATGGCGAGACACCCTATTCGTAGCATCCCTCCTATCTAGAATCGATATGCACTCTACACTCGTAATCTCTTTATCACATCTCAATGTACATTCAACCGGTACATATTCCCATATCCCACTAGACAGACAAACAATTCCTCCACCCCTTGACTCTCTAAACTGGGTCCACCGCAGTCACTCGACCTTGAGGTTCGAGAGCTTGGCCGTAACCTCTTCCTCGTCTTGAGTTGGCTCTGATGTGGTAGCCCCGTTTGGCCTGTCTGCAAAGTGTGTGCCCTCCTTGGCTGCTTCGCTCGATCCACCGTCTGTCTTGGGAGAGGGTGTCTTTGTCGTTGCAGCTTGTGCACCGCTGCCGTTGCTCTCCGCATCTTCTTCGTCCTCCCAGCTGTCTTTCACCGCTGCCGACTTTTCCGCTACTTTTTTTGCCCTTTGGTTGGCCCGCTTTTTTGCGTTCTTATTTGGGGGTGGGGCACTTGCCCCTTTCGCTTTCTGTTGCGATTCTGAGGGTGCAACCCACCCCAGGATATGCCCCTTGGGGAGGGCTGTGGCATCCATGGCCTGTTGACGTGTACCACGGAAGCGTGAAACGTCCTCCTGAGGTATGAATCCAGGTCGGATCTTGATCTCCTTGCGCATGCTGGGCAGCATTGCCAGATGAGCAAACGGGCTCGTGTCCAGTGTCAGAAGGATGCCACGCACGATCCATCCGGTCGCTTCGACTCGGGGATGACCCGCTCGAATGTTCGTGGGTCTACTGCAATCCCGGACGCGGATTGCTGTGGAAAGAGGGGAGGTCTTGACATGGTACGAGGGAAGGCCGTCGTCGCGAGTTCGGAGTTACAATACATCTTATCTCGTCTTCCTCCTCCTCCTCGTGTACGATGCGCTACGCTGTCTTCGTCACTGGCCCAGCCGGAGCCGGAAAGTCTACATTCTGCACCTCCTTCGCCACCCATCTTCGCGTGTCCAAGCGCACTGCCCACATCGTCAACCTTGACCCCGCTGCAACAGGAGACGCCTTCGAGTATGAGCCTGCCATCGACATCAGGGAACTCGTCACACTTGAAGACGTCATGACCGAGATGGGAATGGGTCCGAACGGTGGTCTCGTGTATTGCTTTGAGTGAGTGAGTATGTCCTCGCCGGCGTTCGCTGGTCATGTGTTGATTCCGCGAGCAGATATCTCTTGGAAAACATGGACTGGCTCGAGGAAGAACTGGGCGGATTCGATGATGACTATCTCATCATCGATTGCCCTGGTTCGTAGCCTCCCTCGTCCTAACAGTCGCGAGCTCACGCACCCCAGGCCAAATTGAGTTGTACACGCATCATCCATTCCTCCCCTCTCTCGCTCGCAACTTGCAGCGGATGGGCATAAGGACTTGCGCCGTCTACCTCATCGACTCTCAATTCATGGAAGACCGCTACAAATTCTTTAGGTACCTCGTGCTTCGCCCTCCTTGCCTATTCTGACCTCCTTTACTAGTGGTGTCCTCTCCGCCATGTCTGCCATGGTAAACCTCGAGGTCCCATGGATAAACATCATGTCAAAAATGGATCTCGTGTTGCCATCCACTTCCTCGGACACCACCCAACCACGGAATGGCAAACGTGCGCGTCGGGATATCGCACGGTATCTCGATCCCGATCCACTCCTACTCGCGAATGCACGAGATGGACATGATAAAGTGTCAGAAAGAGACAACAGCCGGTTTCACGAACTGAATAGGGCAATCGTCCAGCTAGTATGAAGTTCCTCTTTTCTCATTCTCGTGCGGTATTCATGGTCCATCAGATCGAGGACCACCCTCTTGTGTCTTTCTTGCCTCTTGACCTCACGTCGACCGATTCCCTCGAAGTTGTTGTCAGTCACATAGATTTCACGATGCAATATGGTGAGGATGAGGAACCAAAAGAGGTATGCTTGTCGAATGACAGAAGGTTCAGTGCTAACTGACGCGAAACAGCCACGCGACTTGGACGAGGGTGACTTTGCGGACATGGAGTGATTGCGAAACGTCTAATCTAGTTGTAGTCGTAGTGTGACTCGAGTGTAACACACCTTCTGCATGACCATCCACGGGATTGGTGTCGACCTCTTACATGTCCCGCGCATGACCGCGTTGGTTAACCGAAGAGGAGCAATGAGGATTGCCTCGCGCATTCTCAGTCCATCAGAACGATGCACTTTTTGTCGACTCTGGCCAGAAAACCCGGACGAACAAGAGACACGGATGCACACTGCGACACGATTCTTGGGTGTGCGGTATGTACTCCTTGGTTGTGTCTAGCTTTAAACCTTTTGAACGGCCACAGGTGGGCGGTGAAAGAGGCAGCCTACAAGGCGTTGTATCCACTCAGACCGACGTGGAAGGAGCTCACTTACACCACGTTTGGTCCTCAGACGGGGTCTAAGCCTGCACTCGTCTTCCATCCCGGCGGCGGTGATGGCCACCGTCCGAGATTACATGTGTCCGTCAGTCACGACGGAGAGTACATCCTTGCACACGTCGTCGCCGAACATGTGGCCTGACACCGACGGGTCCGCATTGTCATCAACGCTAATGTACAGTGCTCGTCAGCCTACGTTATCTATTGTGCTCTCGTTGGACGGTCGCTTGGGCCACCAGTCAGGCCACCAAGGCTCCACTTTCCACCTCGCACCGTCTACGACGTTGGCTTCATCTGTAAATAGGGCAATGTCTGGGCGCAGGTGTTCTAAACGGAGGAGAGCGAGGCCGACGGCTGTGTCAGGGCTCACGGATGGCGTGGTGATCCAAGTGAGGAGGGTGGATGTTCCGCGGGGACGGGGTGTTCGGGCGGTCGATGTGTCGGACTCGGTGGCGGGCGAGGGGATCACTAAAGGTTTGATGGGAAGGTGTAATGATAGACTGGTTCTCGCTGACGTCGTGGACAAAACGACTGGTAGAATTCGTTTGCGTATCACGCCGGTATGATAGGTCCGCACTGTGAGTTCTTGTCCCACATAGCACCCCTTGCGGAAGTCGACTGCAAGGCCCGGGTCGCGCGTCAGTGTGAATGTGGGACCAAGGAAAGGCCACGCACGTCCGCCCATGACATCCAAGTTGGACTCGATGGGAAATGCTTGCAGAGGCTGAATGTCAACGCCACCTTCGGGCACGCCACGCATTATCCTATGTAGGAGGTATGCATCTGCCGTCAATACATCGTGGGTCGAGGCTTCCAGAGCTGTGCAGGGACGATAGTGAGCGGAAGAAAAGGAATGTCGAGTTAAAGCTACGGACGTCTGTCTCCTTTGCGGACGAGCAGTCGCCGACCCATACCGGGTGCACGGCGGTCGAGAATGACGCCGTGCTCGGTACCCCATGGGGAAGCGGGAGAGTCACGCAAGACGGGTTCGACAGCGCCACTTGCTGCCCAATGCCAGGATCTTTGTTGGACTTGAAGAGGTTCGCCCCATGTGGCCCATACGTCCCATTCTTGTGTCACGTCACGAATGCGGACCCTGGAACGCAGGACGAATCGTTTGAGTAAGGAGAGGAGGGACGGTGATTCGGATGGGGATGGGTCGTGGTCGATGAGATAGGTGGGTGATGGGGACGAAGGGGAGGTGAAGAGGAAGACGTCGTGGAGGACGCGGCCCTATGAACAAGGCTCAGTCGAAAGTAGGAGGGAGTGAGACATGGTTCACCTGGGCGTGCAGGAACGCGGTGTAGGACGGGTAGCCATGAACAGTGCTTGCGAGCAAGCCGTTGAGGAACTGGGTTGCATCGCTGCCAGAGACGGCGAGCACGGCGCGATGGGGGATGGGGGCTAAGCTGGGCGTCGAGCGTAGGAGTGTGCGCAGCGCCATGGTGGAGTGAATGCAATAACCGACAACATCCTTTTCTCGATCTGAACATCATGTCGTCTTCCTGTTCTGCGCTGCTCGGAGCATTAAAGGCGTGCCTTCTCGAGTCTGACTGCGTTCAAAAACACGGGCGATTGCCGTCGGAATGTCTCAAGCACCACACGGATGAGCTCCCCGAGGCTTGTCAAAACTTGCGAAAGGCTACTTATGAGTGCAAACGAAACATGGTGCGTGGACCGTCCGAGACAGCGACGAAAAATGAACGACTACTACCAGCTTGACATGCGGAAGAGGTTCCGGGGGAATACAGTAGGCATGGAGGGGGAAAAAGATAAAGGACTGAGCTGACTGAGGACATTAGCAAGCACGTTGTACGGTCGACACGCTGACTGAGGCCATTAGCAAGCACCCCGGCGCCAGTCGACTATAAATATTCTGTCGTTCCCCTCCCATTGTGAGTTGACCAGTCTGCCATGTCGAAACCTCTCTTGCTCTACACCGCGGCCACTCCAAACGGACACAAGGTGTCCATCCTCCTCGAAGAGCTCAAGGCTGTCTATGGCAACGTCGTAGATTACGAGTAAGCGCTCCCCTCTGTATCATGCAGCCCCCGACCGAGCTCCCACAGGGTCGATAAGATCGCCCTCTCCACGAGCCGTCAGAAGGAACCGTGGTTCATCGCTCTCAACCCCAACGGTCGCATCCCCGTCCTCGTCGACCGCGAGCACAAGCCAGAGCCTTTCAATGTCTTTGAAAGCGCCGCTATTCTCCTCTACCTCGTTCGCAAGTACGACACCAGAGGTCTCTTCTCTTTCCCCACCGGAAGTGACGATGAGAGCGTCATGTTACAGTGGATCTTCTTTGCCGTAGGTGACCTTTCGTCGACCTTGCTCGCGCTCATCGAGCCCGTTTCCTAGCACGGCGGAGTCGGCCCCATGCAAGGCCAGGGTGTGTTGCCTTTCCCTCGCTGCGCGTGACTCTCACTCACTCATCTATCTCATCAGCAAACCACTTTAGACACTATGCCCCAGAGGATGTCCCCTATGGCAAGAAGCGTGCGTGGTAAAATTGTTGACACGCCGTCTTTGCTCACTCTCATCCAGGCTATACCGACGAGACCGCCCGTCTGTACAACGTCCTCAACATCCGTCTCGAGGGTCGCGAATACCTCGCTGGCCCAGGAAAGGGCAAGTTGAGCGTTGCGGACATCAATGTTCTGCCCTGGTACGTTGGCCATCTGACTTGATCGGTTATAATCTCATGCATTGCCATCAGGGTCGCTATCCACGAGCGTGCCGGGATAGACACCCTGGACGCCTTCCCCAACACCAAGGTAAGCATCCTACATCAACCACGAACCAAGAGCGATCCTTACCGTGCATAGGCCTGGGTGGAGCGCCTCATTGCAAGGCCTGCGGTTTCGGCTGGGCTCCAAGTACCATAAATGCGAAGAAGTTTGAGATAGGCAATCATTGTGTAGTTGTAAGACTTTGAATGATGGAAATGAAGTGCGTCTGGCACGTGACTGATAAGATCGACAAACTCCCTCCGTGACTATTACGATGGTTCAAACCAAGGTACTATCGACCGCTTACATTTCTGCGTCCGCCAATCGCTTCAGCCATGCCGCCCATGTGTCGCCCAACTCTATCCTTGTAGCATTTGGAACAGGTCGTCTTGTAGCCTTCTGGAATGTCGACGCGAGTCGACCAGCTTTTCCTTTGCCGTGCTTCAACTGATGCCCTCCGACCCTCTAGGACCAAACTGGCAAGGGTGTCTATGAAACACTGGCAGGTCACGAAGGCTTGGTGACCTGCGTGCGATTTCTCCGCAATGACTTTCTCGTCAGTGCAGACGACAAGGGACAGATTCGATTCTGGCAAAAGTTCGAAAATGTACGATGAACCTCCCCCGTCCACATAGTCTCTCTGATGCCACAGTCGACGTCAGTGGACGAACACGGTCACCGTACATGCGCATCTCCAACCGATCTCCGCTCTTTCTGTGTCCAGAAGTCTCCTAGTAACAGGGAGCTCAGATTCCTCTGTCAAGATATGGACTATCTTTGATGAACAAGAAATTCGTACGCACACGCTTCTTCTTTATGCACTCGAGGGTTCTGACTGGACTGCTCCATAGCCAAGGTCGAGATGGCTCAGGTCATCTCCCTTCAAGGAAAGTACCCGCTGGCACTAGCTGTGACAACGCTCCCTTGTTCCCAAGGTTGGTGTCGGTTTGAATCCCGAAGCTCAGAAAGTCACCCGGGGTTTGTTGTTTCTTGATAGCCACTATTCTCGCCATCGCCGGGACCGACAGGAACGTGCATATTTGGACACGTTCCGACAGCAGCGTGCGTCCTGATCTTTGTCGTTGATCCAATATTTCTTTATCTTCAGCGCTGTCATAGTTTGTCCGTTCTGTTGCCCTTCCGGGTCATGAAGACTGGGTGCGAGCCCTGGCGTTCCGTACACCGACACCATTTGCAAGGACCCCTTCAAACGATCAACTCATACTTGCTTCGGGCTCACAGGATGGGACGATCAGATTGTGGAACGTCGGTGCCCTGGAGATGGCAAAAAATCAGAGCGATGGGAATGGAGGTATGAATACACTCAGTGATGATCTACTAGATGCCTTTGAAGCTTCACTCGCGGATCCTGCGGATGGCGAAGAAGGTGGAAGACAAATTTCGCTCAAACGTCACATTCTAACAGTAAAATCCAAGGATCTTGGGTGTGTTCCTTCCCAACTTCGCTCACGATTATGTGACCAAGCGTTGAAAAGAACCCAACAATACTCCATAACCTTTGATGCACTGCTCATCGGACACGAAGCAGGCGTGACGTCGCTGGCATGGGCACCACCTGCTCCAGAAAGCGCTTCATCACTGCAAACTCTTTTATCAAGTTCAACAGACTCTTCTCTGATTCTGTGGTCTCCAAGCCAAATCTTACCTTCGGCGTCATCGCGAGACGCCACAGCTGGTTCAATATGGGTCAACCGGCAACGGTTTGGTGATGTGGGTGGACAACGCCTTGGTGGGTTTGTTGGCGGACTTTGGGCAAGAACCACGCAAGGCGATGAGGTTATAGGATGGGGATGGAACGGAGGTTGGAGACGCTGGCGATCTGTGCAAGTAACGGAAGGCGACCCGGATACCGCACAATGGGGAGAAATTGGTGCTATCAGTGGACACAGCGGGCCCGTGAAGGACCTTGATTGGAGTCCTGCTGGTGAATACATCATCTCGGTCGGGTAAGTTAGGTTCAATAAATTCACATGCATGTCTGGCTAAGTCTGTCAGGTTGGACCAGACAGCCCGTGTCCACGGCGCTGTTTCCTCGTCTTCCTCTACCTCATGTTCTTTGGGACTGTGGCATGAATTGGCGCGGCCTCAAGTGCATGGATACGACCTTGTAGGTGTAATTTGGCTTAGTCCGTGGACATTCGCAAGTATCGCAGACGAGAAAGTTGCCCGTATTTTTGAAGCTCCTCAAGGGTTTGTGGAGACCGTCAAGAAGTTGGATGTTCGTGGTGTAGTGGAGAGTACCGTAAATATTTCAGCAAAATCCTTGGTTGCAAGTATGTTGATGACGTTCTGTCAGGAAAAACGGCCGATTGCAGCCCACATGCCTCCATTGGGGTTGTCGAACAAGGCGGTTAGCGAGGGTATGACTCTTTACTTCAAGTCACTGTCCACCACCCTTACATCGTACTTTCGGCAGTGCCGGCTCAACTAGACTCGCCACGGCCAAATAAGCGGCCATTTGAAGGTGAACTTGCGGCTACAACGCTCTGGCCGGAAACTGAGAAGGTCTTTGGCCATGGTTACGAGGTAACGATGCATAGATCTCTTCGAAGACGTGGTATTGAATACCCTTTCCGATCAGTCGATAACTATTGCATCATCCAACTCTCATGATTTACTGGCCACCGCTTGCAAGGCTACGTCTGCCCAACACGCCGTGGTTCGCGTGTACTCAACGTCCACATACCAACCATTTGGTTCGTCGTTGGAGGGGCACTCGCTCACGGTCACGCGTATCGCTTTCAGCCCGGACGATCGTTATATCGTCACCGTCAGTCGTGATCGTACGTGGCGATCGTTTGAAAAGCGGGACGACGGTACGTGAACGCCTCGGGCGACCTTTTTTGTTATCGTGCCGCGATCCACCTTCCTCCCCGTAGGATATTTCCCGGTCGCCGCAGACAAGTCCCATGCGCGGATCATTTGGGATTGTGCGTGGAGTTGCGAAGGGGACATATTCGCCACTGCTTCACGGGACAAGACGGTACGTGTTGCGTGTTGTCGCTGCTTGGTCTGACTTAGTGGTGTACGTCGTGCGCTCATCGAGGGCCCTCCTATTAAGGTAAAAATCTGGTCTCCGAGAGCTGGTCCGGACCCTTGGCCTATGCTCGCGACGTTGAAATTCACAGAAGCTGCGACCGCAGTTGCCTTTTGTTCCTTGGACGCCACGAGGTAAGGTTGGATTTCTTTTTCGTTTGGTTTGAGATGGGTTGGGATCTGTTTAACGACTCGCCAGGCGGTTGCTCGCGATCGGTTTGGAAACGGGGGCGATTTTTATTTACTGTGACCTGATCGCTGCCCCAGGGAAATGGGAGGTTTCAGGTTCGATTCCCGTTGGGTATGACTTACTTTCCCCCCCCCCGCCAACCTGTCTTTATTGTGGGACTCAACTTTAACGGCAGCATTGCCCATGTCGATCAGATTCATAGACTGGCATGGCGGTCTACTGATGAACCTACGGAGCGACATCTTGCCTCATGCAGTGAAGACGGTACACTCAAGATATTGATAGTCCACGTTGATGTATAAAGTATATATCTGCGAGAAGACGACAGAAAAAAAGGTCATGTAACATAGTGCACGCAAGGGGAAACGTAAATCATAGTGAGAAGAAAAAGAGGAACTTCTGCTATACAGTGGTAAGGATCGAGGAAGGTGTCGGGCGATAAGAACAATCGACAATCAGGTCAGTACGGAAACAGTTTTCGTTCGTATGGGTTGTAGTTTGGGGGGGTGCCAGATATACGGGTATAGAACGGATTCAGTGACCGGAGGGGTTGCCTGTATGAGTTGAGTATAGTAGCTGGTAACTGATGGTGTGAATAAGCAAAACCAGGGGCCAGTAACTTCAGCAAGCGGGCCCATGCGCACATAGGGATACAGGAACATGGAAGATCGTGAAAAATTTAAACAATATCGCGAAGACTCATCGGAACTTCAGGCTGTAAAACACTAGTCAATGCATTTGTTCCGAAGAAAGGCAGAAAAGATCGTACGCATTTTATCCTACGAGATGGTGCACGGTGAGCCAGTTTCTTGCGAACAAAACTTTTGAGATCCTTACTTGTAGAAACATTCAATGGAGCGCAGCATCTCAACGTCTCCACCCGTCGCAGTTACGAAATTTATGATGACACCGGCACGTGCGTAACTTGATGCGATGGCGGGAGCAACACTTTCAAAACCCTGCATGAGAGAAGAAAGACAAGAATATGGCGGTGCCTACCGATGAGCGTATTCTTCCACTGCTTTGGGAAGATCTGCAAAGTCTTAAGCACGAGAGGAAAGAATCGACGATCACTTGACATGCCATAGTTGATGATAAGAGGCACATGGGATATTTCTGGGATCTTGACTTGAACGTCATTGACAACCAACACCTTGGTCACTGGTTGCCTCATCATGACCGAAGCAGAACTTCTAAATTTGTTCAGAGCCGCCAGCTTGGTTCCAGCATTCATTTCCCCGTGCTGAAGAAAAAGGTCAGCTCGACAGTAACATCAAAGTGACGAACTCACAAGCGGGACCGCCTCCAATCCACGACTTGCCAGTTTGTATATGACAGAATCCAAGGCATTCATCCCGCCAACGTGAACGATTGCTTGGCTGACTTCAACGTCGTCAAATATGTCGGCCAATGCATCCAACTTCCACTCTCGAGCTTGGGCAGTTTCCACGCTTGATGTTCCCCTACCTGAGCCGATGATTCCATGACCGCTACCCGGCGCACCGAGATTCGTGGAATCTGCACGACCCCCAGCCGTGAAAGCGAGGTACAAGTAAAACTGTCGTAACCCCCGGGAACCTTGGCTCGTCTCGGTACTTGTGACGTTTCCGTCCCGGCGTACCAGGACCCTAACAGGTTCCCTAAGCTGGATGGCCGTCGCAAGGTTCAGAACATCCTGAGGTACCGTGTTCGAAAAAAGGGCGGTTTGACGCTCAATTATCGCTGGGTTTCCTCCTAGATCGTTAGAGGGTGATGGAGGAATAGTGGAGTACCTCCGTGCAGAGTTTACTACCGCTGCTAGCGGGTTGTTGGCATCAAATGAGGTGAATGACGACTGACCCAAGCCACTAGAACCTGGCGTTGGAGTGCCGGGACTCATGGGACGGGATCTAGGGGGAGGGACTAGCTTGACGATGTTGAAAACGTATTCATGCAGATTTCGAGCAATCAGCTGGTCGACTTCGTCGAGCACCAAGAAGCGGACTTCTGAACCAGTGAGACCTCCTGGGGAAGTAAACAACGCATACAGTTTTTGTGGCGTCCCGCAGATAATGTGTGGCATGTTCTGTTGGAGTAGGCGCAGTTCCTGTGTGAGGTCGTTCGCATTTGTTGACGTGCCCACTCCTAATGCCGATCGGATGCCAATGGGTCCTCCCAGATCTCGAATCATGCGTTGAGCTTGTGTCGCCTGATCCACTGTGGTGGATACCATCACAGCGAGTGGGCCCCTGTTGGGAGGTCTACCTGATGTATTGACCACAGCGACCTGAATGGCAGGTATGACATATGCAGCGATGCGTTCTTGGGTCGGAGGAGCTTGTGCGATGATGTCGCAGCCTCGAAGAAGGAAAGGAAGAGCGCGCTGCTGAATCTTATTGGGTGGACCAACACTAAGAGTCAACTGCATCAGTCCTGGGTGAACTGATTGTGTGAGAAACTGAATCACCCAAATTTGCTCAGGGAGCGAAGTAAGTCAGGTGCGAGGTTCAACTGTTCCCATTTAGAGACCATGGGACCATTGTCGCGAGGAGAACTGCCTGACCAGTCACTGCCTTGTCCATCAATGATCTGCCGGTCACTATGTCAGAACTGCGCATAGCATTAGACAGCACACTCACACCAACTGATTCCCTGCGCATCAATCCTCCAGTGACGGATCGGCGCTTGTCGCGTACGGGGTCGCTACGTGCGAGGGTTGCAAGATTGTCCACTCTTAGAGGCAAATCGAGGTTTCCCGCAGACCATGTTCGCATTGGAGGGTTCGGGGCACGAGGTGCCCTTAACTCAGGTCGATTGGGCAGCCCGTGGCCCAGTAACGCGGGATTAGGACTGATATTAGCCCCGAACGGCTGATTCGGGGGAAGATCTGGTGTGCGAGGGGTGAGTCTACCGAGGGTAGTCGCACTCTGAATGTGTTGTTGTGTTTGCAACGCGAGAAGCTGGCCGACAGATGTGGTCAAGGTATTTATGCGTTGTGATATTTGGGCTATTTCGTCGGGTGGTGGGGACTGGTTTGGGGCGAGACCGGCACCAAAAGATGCTCTCGGTATAGTTAAGGAAGTAGCAGACTGACCACCCGTGGGTGCGAACGGATCCTTGAACTCTGGCTGTGAGCTACTAGCCTGCGGCGCATTGTTAAATGAACGCTCGACAAGGAAATTCACTTTGCGGTGGACATCGCGGAGTTCTCGTTGAACTTCCTGGGTCGTGAACTCGCATCGCAGCAGACGCTCAATGATGTCTTGAATGAGAGGTGATGTTTTGAGCTGAGCATCAAGGTTCTGCGAGAACTCTCCACCAGAAGTGAACTGACTGCCGGAATCTAAAGATGAAACGGGAGAGGAAGATACGAATACACCATTGGTATTGAAAGATGAACGAGACGAGTTGTTCATGATGTTAACGGGAGGCGTATTGATGTGACCCCTAGACTGCTGGATGGGCGCAGAGAAAAACGGGGAGTCTGCAGGTGTCCGCGTTCCTTCGTCCGTAGCGACTGATCCGTGAGTATCGTCCGCTTCTGGCAGAGCTTCTAAGTTCCCAATGACGCTCATCTCGCGGGTACGAGGAAGATTGAACGGTTTGTCTAGCTCTACACGATGCATGGCTGATAAGTCATCGGGAACGGTGGGCGATGGTTGAAAGTGCATGCCGGATGGTCGTTCCTGGTTCTCGCTCTCCTGAGCAGGGCTTGGAGAGGAGCGTACAGACCTGTGTTCGACAGGAGAAGTGGAAAGCCTGAAGACGGAGTCCCGAGCCTGCTCTCGGAGTGTGGGAACTGCAAGACCAAACCCACTTGGCCCGCCATCATCCTCACCAACACGCATGCTGCCGGGGAAGAATGGCATAGATGCTGGGTTGAGAGCTGCAGTTTTCGCCATTGTGCGAGAAGATCCGGAGTGGGTCAAGAGAACAAAGACTAGATGGAAAGTCGGACCAAGGTTCAGTCTGCGCCAACAAGATGAGTTCATGCAGCAGATCTGATCTCACCTGCGCGTCGTGTAGTCAGGCCAGTTCCATGCAGAGATCTTATGGGTGAGCGGTCGGTGGGCTGGCAGACTCGGTGGGCACGACCCTCGCAGGGTCTGTTGAGGGATAGAGTCGCCAAAGAACTTATAGGATGTGAAAACGCCAACTTAATTAGCCGGCTTACAATGTGCGAAAGTGGCACTGAATAGGCCTGGACGCATTTGAACATATTGCATACAACATACAGAGGGTATGGACGACTCTGACGCCAGAAAACAGAGGAGGAAAATGTACATGGCGAAACCGTCACATGATGCCCTCTCGAAAGGTGAGGTCCATAAACTGGAACCGCTTGCGCGGCTTTCGCTCATTTTCATGTTTGAGGTCTAGGAGGACCGTAGGTTCAAGCTTCAGCGATCTGACACGACGAGTTAGCACCAATTCTGACATGGTTACGGAACACCCTACCCGAGCGCACTCATTTGGGCACGACGCACATCCGGTGGTTCCAACCTTGACCGGTAATCATCCAGGCGCTTGACAATCTTTTCCTGGACTTCAGGAAGATCGGATATGGCTATAGAAACCTAAATGAAAGTAATTTAGCCCTGGACTTTGTCGCGAAACAGTCGACTTACTGTGAGCTCGCGTCCCCCGAGGGTACCCCCTAGCTTGCAAGCCCTATGCCTGGCTATTCGTGAGTCGAAAACCACGATGGCGTACTGGCGAACTCTCATGTTCTGGTGGTAACTAGCGGGGGGAGGTTTGACTGTCATAGCCACTCCACCGCAACAGTGAATTCTGGCCGATAGAATATTCCCGCAGCAGCTGAAATGTGCTACCAATGCGTTCTCATCTACATCAGGGCCGATCTTTACGGCGGATCATCGAGGGAGATCGAGAAGAGAGGAATTATAGCAACGTACGTTTCCCACATATGCGACGCAGGGTTCAACCAATTGTTTGGTTCTGTGCACTCGTTTTGCGGCGTCTTTAACGGCAGCTTTTGCCTTGTGCAACTTGTGAGCGCGAGCACGACGTGATATCCCGTGCGGCTTTTGGGGCTTGGTACCCTGCACCGATACATTTCAGTTCACTGGCTCGGTCTGTGTTGTCGCGGAACGGCGTACCTGCGCATGGGTATTCCGCGTGGGTGTAGGAGTGGTGGAAACTACAGAGGTGCTTGGAGCGCGAAACTTGGCCATTCGCGTGATTGCAGGGGATGGTGTTCGAGAATCTCGCCTTGATGATTTGTGGACTTTGGGACGTGAGGATGTCACTCGGGCGGGCCTTTTGAACTATACGGGGTGGTGGGGCCGGCAGTAGAAGACGAGCTCGGTGCTTTGATCATGCCAGCGAAGACAGCTTGGAATGGGCATGAATAGGAACGAGCTGGATGAACAATGGCGGAAAGTGTGGACCACCCACAGGTCTCACGACATTATGCAATTAATTCGCTTTGTCCGATTTGCTTTGACATGGCCGTCCGAGACACTGCTCGACTGTACCGCAGCGTGGCCAGAGAAGTTGCGAGAGCGGTGAACATGATGTGCTGGCTAGGTGTACGGTGCGGTCTGACTTGCTTCCTTTTTTTTTTTTTAAATTCCAGAGCATCTCGCCACGAACCCAAAGAAACAAAGACATCTCAGCCAACTTGCGAAGACTGTTCGAGCGACACAGCCAATCTAACGAGCGCGAGGGATTTCGCCGTGACGTGGAAAACCTTGTGACTTTTATGCGCTCGCAGAGGGAGCACAAGGTATTCGTTGTGGTCGGTTTGGAGCGAGTCGAACACGGCTGACTGGATTGAGGATGCAGACGCTGCTGGAGAGATACAACCCACTCGTTGACCTTACGGCGGAGGAGAGGATAGAGGCTACGGCTCGGAGGGTGGGACTGAACATGCCGGTTTCTCGAGATGAGTAGACGAGTACTCGAGGATGTGTTTACTTGTCCCCGACCTCCCAGCCTGCCTTGTACAGATCATGTCTCAACCCGAGTCGTTCTCGACGCAGCTTCTCAGGTGTGATCCAGCGTCCATCTCGTTCGATCAAGACGGTCAGCCCCGCATCTCCTCCCAGCACTCTCTCGCATCTCTCCGCATCGCATCCCGCCATCTCCACGCACTCCAGCCCGTCGCATTTCCAACCGAAACCGTTTACGGCCTCGCCGCCCTCGCCCTCAATCCCGAAGCCGCCTCACGCATATTCTCCACCAAGGGCCGTCCCGCCGACAATCCACTCATCGTCCATGTCTCCTCGCAAGCCATGCTCCAGTCCCTCCTTCCTCCCAACTTTATCATTCCCCCATCGTATCAGATATTGATCAAAGCTTTCTGGCCTGGCCCGCTGACACTCCTTTTTCCAAGCGACCCCACCAAGATACCCAGCATTATTACCGCAAATCATCCGACTGTTGCTGTCAGAATACCTTCCCATCCAGTCGCGCGCGCTCTCATCGCCCTTGCCAACGCTCCTCTAGCTGCACCAAGTGCGAACTCTTCAGGCAAACCAAGTCCTACTCGCGCCGAACATGTTTTCCGCGATCTCAACGGCAAGATCGGACTCATCATAGATGGCGGGCCTTGCGATGTTGGGCTCGAGAGTACCGTCCTGGATGGCTTGCACGACGATGGCAACATTCGCATTCTCAGACCAGGCGGTGTCACAGTAGAGCAGATAGAAGAGGCACTCGAGCTTGCTCACTCTGGAAATTCGATACCCAGAGTCCTCGTTCATCGCCGTGACTTCGTGGACGACGCCATCGAGCAAGCCCCCACCACTCCAGGCATGAAGTATCGGCACTATACACCCGCGGTTCCCGTGATGTTGCTACGACCAACTTCTTATCCACCTACTGGAGCAAACACCATCTCTCCATCCACTTTACTGGCATCTCTGAAAGGGTCCGCAGTTGCAAACTCGCCTCCCAAAGTGGGGTTGTTGGCTCCGTCAGAGTCTGCTTTGGCCAGGACGCTCCTTGAAGATCCAGTGATTCAGTGGCATCGTTTTGCTCTGGGATCTCTCTCAGACCTGACGGTCATTGCCCAACGCCTTTTTGATGGATTATTGACGCTCGAGCAGGAGGGTGTCGACCTCATTCTCATAGAAGAAGTTCCCGAGGAAAATGAGGGGTTAGCAATCATGAATCGGGTGAAAAAGGCAGCCGGAGAAATATGTTGGATCGTTCCAAATTCGCTATAGATATCCACGTATGTCGTTCTGCTACATGTCGTTTATCAATAATTCCATTGACATTCCCAGAAAATGACAACACGTTCCCCACCTTCCGATCAGCATGACCCGTTAGTCCTCCGTCGAGGTCCAGTGTATATATTTGTATGTTCGAAAGTCACTCGAAAAGCACCTGCTGAAAGATGGGCATTTTCCTGGGAATACTGAAGTCATACAGCTTGCGTCGACATCCCTCCACAGAATTTATCCACAATTCCACAATTTCAGTCACGCGAGCTGTACTGAAGCACCGACGTAACTGTTTCTGACATATCCTTTCTTTTACATTCTCTCAAAGACCGCCCGACGAGCACAACTTGCCTCATGTTTGTGGACAAGTGCCTCGTGTTGTTTTGCGATCAGGGCGTCAACACGATTTTTCCTTCTTTTTTCTACACTCGTCCTGGAATCATACTGATATTAATGGCACTGATCGGGATGTGTTATCACAACCTTGCGACACCCTGCAATGATGATGGGAGGCGCGATGGTGCGTACAGCAAATTTTCTGGCACCTGAAATTCTGACAGACAATAATCCTTTATTCGTCCCCGAGTTCGGAACGCAGAATGTCGGATCTACAACCTGCAACGTGTCGCCGCGAGTTCCCGAGCTTGGTGAGCGACGCCAGAGACAATAATTGAAGCGCTAAGACCGAATGCGGTGCGGATAGAACAATGGACATCAAATTGAGCCGATTTGTCGAAGTCGATGATGGAACCGGGGAGGCTGTAACATGTAACAGCGCCGTAGAAGCCGAAAGGGTCAAGTCGGTGGAAAGCCTTCATTGGAGGACATAGATAGGCGTATTCGAGCGAAACGACCAAGTCTGAAGTTGGGCAATGAAAGCAGATCTCGACCTTGAATGCCAAGTTGTGTCACTGCTTGTGTGTCGGGTAGGATGTGCATACGAGGTAAATACGGAAGGAGAATGTTATTAAGCCAGGCGAAGGGGAGGTTAAGGACTCGGAGAAGGTTGCTAGAGGAGGATTACGTAATTCAACGAATCGTCTATGCTCACGTTTGCCTACACAGAGTACGAAGCCGAAGCACGGGAAGGTGCTTCGCATCTCTCAGACGAGACAGGCGCGTTCGCAGCCACGGTTCCCGGCCCCGACAAAGCTCGCCA